>BLKM01000462.1:838960-956280 GCA_013340265.1 Coptotermes formosanus | reverse complement strand
TTCAATGTAGACAATTCAATGTAGATTTTGTAAGAGTTCTTGAAATTTGAGCCAGAAGATGGCGTAGTTACGGCGAAACCAGTAACTCATTTTATCTTTTTAACTTTTCAACCTTTTAATACAATAAAGTTTGTTGTTTGGCTGCTAGACTGGTTCATTCTTTCTATTATATTGAATACAGCCAACGGGGACAATGAATGTTAAATTGATCTGCTCCACATTTTGGCCAACATTACAACCTGAAAGCACTAATCATGACGTCCTCATTTATTAACTTTTCTTTCTCTTACCTTTGCTTTCTTTTAATTTTCCTCAGAAACTTCTTCTCAGTAGCCCTTTTATAAAAGGAAACAGTGGTCCATACTTCATGAAATTCAGAGCCTGACAGAAACATGTCATGGGATTCATACCGACATTCCTGTAAAACCCTTCTTTAATCCGCAATTTGTGACGGAACGCAACTGTCAGACAAATACGCTGAGGTGCGCACTCTACGTCGAAATATACGCGTTTGTTGTGACTGTGCGGGTGCGAGATATATATCGATTGTTAGTGAGTCATTAGGGCAGCGTAATCGATTCTCACCCCCAGCACTGACCAGTTGCATGTTAAACGAGAGGGCAGAAAACAGGGGATGGTGCAGGTCAAAAAGTTGGGGTCATTTCACTGCAGTTGTAATAAATGGTAACTTAAGAGGGTTGCTGTATGGGGTTTGGTATTAAAACCGACAACATATTCCATGCGGGCTTTGTGTTTATTGCAGTGACTGAACGCGCAATGGGGAGCCACTGACCAAATATCCCTGTGTTTCAAATGTGTTACGGCTAAGAAGATACGACATGCGGGAGGTCTAGATTTAAAATATCGAATTAATTTTAGGTGTGTTTGTAAAATTGCAAAAACTACTATTGGCGTCATGTCCGTCCGTCTGTTCGTCCGCCTCCCTGCCTGCACAGAACAACTTGGCTGACACTAGACGGATTTTCATGAAATTATTTGATATTTGATTATTTCCGAAAATCTTTCGAGAAAATTCAAATTTCATTAATATCTAGCAAGAAAAAAGGGGTACTTTACAAGATTTACATACATTTATAACATTATCTGGCAGAATTACTTTTAGAATGAGAAATGTTTGAGACAAATGTTGTAGAGAAAATCAAAACACATTTACGTTCAAAAACTTTTTTTCCCGAAAATCGTGTCGTTTATGAGAGAATGTGGATAAATATGGTAGAGTCAAACCAGCCACAGATAACAATATAATGCGGTGCATGCACATAGTATGCTGGATAACTAGGGCTACAGACATACATTCAGAATATGTAACACTTACTGCCTTCCGCGCCAAGAAAGGTTACGCGAACGCGCTCCGTGTTAGGTTTATATGTACATTACCTGTCTTGTAATTGGTTTCTGTCAATCAAAACTGTGGGTCTGAATAAAGATGGTAAGCCATTATACATACGTTTCAGCATGATAAAAAAAAGACTTAAGTATTTGTGCAGAAATATGTTTACCTTAGTACAGTAGAATCCCGACATTTTGAACGGGACCGAAAATTTCGCTGCACTGTTAGAACAATGTAGAAAATGTTGTAAATGTATGTGATACATATATTTTATTAATACGCATTAGTATTCATTGTTAGGCTACGCTAAAATGCGTACTTAAATCACATAGGAGTAGGCAAGACGATACAAATAAGACGGCTAAAAGGAAGTACAGTAATGTCTGAACGACAAGTCTGCACACAGACACACAAGATTGTGTATCCAGCATAGAAAGAAACTTGCCTACAAGACATCGGCTCGGACGAAACTAAACCTCGCATCATAGGAACTCTGAGAATCGAGACTGCACTGTACTTTAGTATTAAGTGCCTCATAGATGGTATTAGCCGTCTGTATCTACACACACACACACACACACACACACACATACACACACACACACATTTATATATATTCTTTTACATACTTTTGAGAACCCCGGTATCTGACACATGATGTCAGTCGACACACGGCCCCTATATGTACATATTTCACCTTAAAGCGCTTTCAGTTTCTGACATATGGCGTTTATTGTCAGGAGACATAGACATGTACGTACCTTCATCTGTAAGAGGCACCCGATGTGTGACAGATGGCATTTATTGTCAGACGCCGCTTTATAAGATACTGTTGCATCCATCGACAAGGGAGATGGAATTGCACCTACCCTGATGATACAGGCAGCCTTCCATGGAATTGCAATTACCCTGATAATACAGACAGCCTTCCATGGAATTGCACCTACCCTGCTAATACAGAAAGCCTTCCATGGAATTGCACCTACCCTGATAATACAGACAGCCTTCCATGGAATTGCAACTACCCTGATAATACAGACAGTCTTCCATGGAATTCCAACTACCCTGATATTACAGGCAGCCTTCCATGGAATTGCAACTACCCTGATAATACAGACAGCCTTCTACCCTTTCTGACGCTGGAGGCAGCAGGAACATGTGAAACGTCGTCGTGCTTCTAGTAAACTACACGACGTCAGATCCCAAAAGACATCAGGTTTTATTGTTAACACAGTGCGAACCTTCAGTCTCAATTTTATAGATCAGGCTTTTCCAAACCACGGCCCGCCAGCTTGTGTTTTGCAGAGCGCGGCCACATTTATAAATTAAATATGCACTATAAAACTGACACAGCAATTGAGGCGGTTAGCTATAGCACTTACTGCTGTTTTTCCACGTGCGGCCCATGAGGGAGTCCACAATAACTGCTGTGTCCCTTTGGACAACACTGCTGTACGGCAGTGGTATTCAGACTGTGCTTCACGTTACCCTGGAGTTTCTCGGGCAACTTTTAGGCCTTACGTGAGCACATTCCCTTGGAATCATGCCCGTAAATACAATTTTGTTATCTCTAGCTGCAATGTTTACTTCCCATATATTTGCATAACCGGCGCTGGGTTTATTGGTATGTAAATCCCCAGTAGTAAAATGTCGTTGCTAAATTTATTTAAATAGTTTACTTTGTAAATAAAAGTTGTTGTTTTAAAAAGTTCTATTTCAATTTCTCCCCCGAAAAAAAATATGATTTTATTTTACGGGGTTCAGCAAAAATTTAGATTTGTTCAAGAAGATTCCATAGATGTTAAATTTTGAAGGCCACAGTTGTACGTCTTAGTTAAATTTATTCAAGATGTACGACGTATGCAGTACATGGCTACACTTTTGCCTGTGCGCGTATAAACCGTGTTTCCAGTAGGCAGGTACCAGCTTTCTGAGTAAACCTACCGTCATTATTTCAGATTCTATCCTCTAGTCCCTATATGTCTTCACGGTGTGGTGCTTAATTAAGGTTAAAGACAACTTTGCGTTTACATTTTCTATGCTAAGAACGTATAAAAGTGCTGAAACACACAGGTACATTATACATTGTTCTAAGGAAACAATAGTCCCTGCAATGTAGCCTTTGTTCTACCCGCTTTACACACGTGTCAGAGGATGTTGCCGCCTGAGCATACTTGGCGCTACAGCATGACTAAACTTGCGTTAAGCCCATGAAATTCAGTGGCACTGAAAGAAGAGGAGTTTCTTCCGTAATGACTTCTGCTTCGGACGGAAAAATCCATGAAGATAAGCTTCCGTACACTACAGGGTGTTACGAAATATAAAATGTCTTTAGTTTGGTTTGGTACAGTGTGTTTATGTCTGCAACGTAGCGGAACCGGCTCATTGTATTCTTTGTGTCTTTCTGAAAAATAAAAGATAAAATTGCCCCTGTGTTTATGCATCACTCTGTGAAGACATGCGTAGAAGAGGCCCTACATATGGCCATATTACTAATGACGCAACTAGATGGCAGTGAGCAGCTAGCTTAATTCTCCAGTCCCTGTACAAAGCTGTGTGGGCCCCAGAGGCGGCCTGATGTGACGGAGACAAATATCTCGACCTTTGCCCGCTTTCGAAGCCAGGACTATTGGTCCGGAACCAATTACATGACTGACAAGTTTCCGCCTTCTTGTTTAACCTTTTAAACCCTAGCGGTAACTTTACATACCACCAGGTTTAACCTTAAAAAAAATTCTACGTGGTGCCCACATTGCGTTTATGTGTTTTGTACGGATCTCAGAACAAACAGCAACTTTTGCCTTATAAAACATTAAGAGATTGGTTTTTATAACCGAAGTGGAGAGTGTTTACAGCGCGGTACGCACTGAGTCCTTATATAAAACAGATACGCTTCGTCTTTAATCTTTTAAAGCCAGCGGTAACTTTACATACCGCCAGGTTTAATATTAAAAAATTCTACGTGATGCCCACATTGCGTTTATGTGTTTTGTATGGATCTCAGAACAAACAGCAACTTTTGCCTTATAAAACATTAAGAGACTGGTTTTTATAACCTAAGTGGAGTGTGTTTACAGCGCGGTACGCACTGAGTCCTTATATAAAACAGATACGCTTCGTCTTTAATCTTTTAAAGCCAGCGGTAACTTTACATACCGCCAGGTTTAATATTAAAAAATTCTACGTGATGCCCACATTGCGTTTATGTGTTTTGTATGGATCTCAGAACAAACAGCAACTTTTGCCTTATAAAACATTGAGAGACTGGTTTTTATAACCGAAGTGGAGAGTGTTTACAGCGCGGTACGCACTGAGTCCTTACATGAAACAGATACGCTTCGTCTTTAAAGGGTTAAACAGTTCAGTATCTTGCAAATTTCGTGAAGATGCCAATAACAGGAAATTGTCGGACACTATAAAGAAAACTGACGTCCTTCTCACAAGATTTATTTACACTGTTGCTGCACTTGTTTTATGATCGCCAGTTAATTGTTATCATATGAAAAAGGAGCCAATTAAATTAGCTGTCTTTTAACTTGGGGCTGAGAAATTGTTCGTAAAATGACCTGCCCTATGCGGCCACTTTTTTCGTCCATGCTGCATAGCATTAGGCAACAAATATGCGATCATACGTACGTTCGGAAGTACCTTGCAGTTAGGCAATTATTCTAGGCGTTTCGTGCGAAGACAAGCATGGGATACTTGGAGGGTTTCGTAGTTCCGAACACCCTAACACTGTGATGCATACAATACCGCAGTCCTTCCCTCTTCTGCCTACTCACAGGTTTATTTTCACTTGATCACACTCAGACACACACCACAGTCGGTAGGACGAGGGATCGGCCCGTCGCAGAGACCTCTACCTGACAACACAAGCACTGTACAAGAGACAAACATCCATGCCCGCGGTGGCATTCTAGCCCACGATCCCAGCAAGCCCTCGGCCGCAGACCTACACCTTAGACCGCGCGGCCACTGGGATCGGCGTGAAGCATTCTTCTTCTTCTTCCTCTTCCTCTTCCTCCTCCTCTTCTTCTTCCTCTTCTTCTTCCTCTTCCTCCTCCTCCTCCTCTTCTTCTTCTTCTTCCTCTTCTTCTTCTTCTTCCTCTTCTTATTCTTCCTCTTCTTGCTCTTCCTCTTCTTCCTCTTCTTCTTCTTCTTCTTCTTCTAGAGGCTCTACAACTCTACGTGAGTTTTGGCCTGTTCAATTATCCCTTTCCATTTATTTCTATCTTGTGCGAGTTTCTTCCAATTTTGGACCTTCATCGCTTTTAAGTCGTTCCTGACGTCTTCCTCCCACCTTAGTTTTGGTCTTCCGATGTGTCTTGGAGCTATAGGTTTCCAGTTTGTTATTTTTTTCACCGTCCTGTCATCAGGCATTCTTTCAATATGGCCTAGCCAACTGATTCCTTGGGCTTTGACGTATCTCACTATATTAGCGTGGTTAATAAGAATATCCAGTTCATCATTTGTTCCAATTCTCCGTTATCTTCGCTCACTTTAATTGGTCCAAATATTTTCCTTAATATTTTCCTTTCGAACACCATCAGTTTTTGTTCAGTGTTGTCTCTAAGTATCCAAGTTTCACATGCATATGCAACTACTGGTCTGATTATTGTTCTATAGAGTTTTAATTTGACCTTTCTTGAAATCTGCTTACTAGTGAACATCATTTTATTTGCGAAGTATGCACGATTTCCTGCCGCTATTCTTTCTTGGATTTCTTGTTCGATTGAATTAACTTCATTTCCTATTGATCCAAGATACTTAAATGCTTCGATTCTTTCAAATTTCATGTCTTCTATATTAAAGTGAGTTTCAATAGATGTGTTCCTTTAACATTTCATATATTTTGTTTTCGCCATATTAACCCTTTAAACACGAGTGGTAATCTGTTTTATACAAGGACTCAGTGCGTACCGCACTGTAAACACTCTCCACTTCGGTTATAAAAACCAATTTCTTAATGTTTTATAAGGCAAAAGTTGCTGTTTGTTCTGAGATCCGTACAAAACACATAAACGCAATGTGGGCACCACGTAGAATTTTTTAGTGTTAAACCTGGTGGTATGTAAAGTTACCGCTAGGCTTTAAACGGTTAACGACTAATCCTGATTCTATTGCTTCATTTTTTTAGTTTGATAGCGTGAAGCATACAGCCAATCTAAAAATACTTCAGTTTGGGTTCCAACTGTACAGGTAGCAAGCTGTTTCTACATTACAAAGCCAAACTATTAATGCTGAATATGAAAATAATCACCCTGCACTTTGAGAATATTACGCGCACGTAAAGGCACGATGTGGGAAAAATGAAGAATATTTTAATGGGAAGTTTTTAAATGTGGTGACTGAGATCGATGGAGAATATCAGTTGGACGGATCGTGTGAGAAATGAAGAAGTACTGAACAGAGTCAAGGATTAGAGGAATATCCTACATACAGCACAAAGAAGGAGGTCTAACTGGATTGGTCACATCTTACGTAGGAACTGCCTTCTAAAGCACGTTATTGAAGGACAGGCAGAGGGAAATATGGAAGTGACGAGGCGACGAGGGAGAAGATGTGAGCATCTATTGGATGACGTTAAGGAAGAGAGAGGATACTGGAAATGGAAAGAGGAAACACTAGATCTCACTCTTTGGGGAACTCGCTTTGGAAGAGGCTATGGACATGTCGTAAGGCAGACTGCGGAATAAATGAAATCATACCCTTACAATCTTACTTAAAAGTACCACATTTTGTAGCAGGTGAATAAGAAACAGTCATTGCCCACAATCAACTGCCACACAATAAAGACGTATGACAGACTGGAGGTATATTTCCGCGTGTTATTAATTTTCCGTTGCCAATAGAGGTGTGTTGAGCTTCACGTTCCGGCCGCATTTCCCTCACAAAAATAACCTACCGTCTCGATTGTGTAAGACACGTCTGCTGCACAGTCTGCCTGTACTTTGTCAGAACTGTACTGACTTAAACATTGCAACAAAGCATAAAGTGGTGATGAAACAAGACACTGATAAATGAAGGGATTAAAGAGTGATTACATAGACTAATAGTGAAAAATATGAGTTGCATTATTAACAGAAGAGGACAGTTGAATAACAAAATGAAAACAAACAAATGAATAGCGAAAGCGGAAGAGATTTCCCCTTCTACGCGGACGACGAACCGGTAGCAGCGACGCTGAAATTAAGGGCGGCGCCGGGATGTTTCTGCGCATGCGTCACAAAACAGCGACAGGACTGCGTGTACACACCATTATTATTTTTCTGGCATGACAATGAGGCTTTCCAGTACTTGCGACCCATTGAAAGGGAAATTTTCTGACGTGGAACGGAACTGTAGTTCAATAGCCTTTATTTTTATTACCCAAACCTATTGTTAGTATATCGCAGGACTAACAGTGCTTTTACTGGGCGCGAATGGTATCAATGAGGCTATCTTTATGGGCTACACATTAAGGATGCAGACGCAGAACTTGGTGGGCCTTTTGTTGAAAGACAAAGAGGGCGGAACGTGGTGTTTTTTATTAATACCTGCTGAAAATATCCTTAGATTTTTACGAAAATTTGTAGGAATATCATTCCATTAGGGGTACCTTCAGTTGCACACTTCGTATAACCTCATTTGAAATAATTTATTTCCAAGGCCGCGTTTGCTGTCAAAAGTTACTGCTTTTACTGCAATTTCTATTTTCTGAGCAGTTTAAAAATGAATATAGTGCATTTATTTCGCTAGATTCTTTTGTCTGTCACGGTTTTTACACCTGCAGATATATTTAAGTTTTTACACTTTATCACCTATTATTTAGCTGCTCGTACAGGGAACAATCTGACGGGTGGGATATGTAGAACGCGTGGGGAATTTAGTAGGAAAACCCAAAGGAGTAATAAAGACCACGAGATGTAGAGCTGGGTTGAAAGTTAATACGATACACTCAAGTTAAAAGTAAAGCTATCCCTAGGCAGGTCTGAACAGGCCGTTAGGTTGAGGCTCCCAGCATTTCTAGACAATCGGCACACGAAGGTGATAAAGTTGTCAACCCTAGGCACCGGCCGCCTTTACCCCCCAGGAAATATTCTTGGTACTCATGTCTGTTAGAGGCTGAGTCGACCCCAGGGCCATAGTGTGACCGAGAGGATTATGTCAATGAAAAAATCCCAATGACACCATCGGGAATCGAACCTACCACCTTCCGGCTTGTAGCGCAGTGCCTCAAACAACTGCGCCACCGCGTGCCCCAATATGATAAACTATTTTAAAGACATTCTTTGTTAGAGGGTGATATTATAAAGTTGATTTAAGATAGAGTAAGTTGGTGCGCTGTTGTTAATACGGGAATGGACCTTCACGTTCCGTAAAAGGTTGAAAGTTTGTTGATTTTCTCAGCGACTATGAAGCGTGTCAAGATCAGGGTTGTGGAGTCGGTGCACAAAAGCTCCGACTCCGACTCCTCGATTTTTAAAGCTCCAACTCCGACTCCTCGATTTTTAAAACTCCGACTCTGACTCCTCCATAAAAGCTCAATATGTATTAATAACGGTAAACCTATAAGACATTGCATCACCACCACGTGAAGCATCAGGCTACTTTTTAGACTTACAACCCATATTTAAGTACAAGTCTAATGGTTACTGTAGCTATCAGAGCTCTGGATTTGGAGTATCTAGTTAAGATTTTAGATTGAGGTTAGAGTCGGAGTCGGTACATTTTTACCGACTCCGACTCCACCTAAAATTCCTTCCGACTCCGACTCCACAGCCCTGGTCAAGATGGTTTTTATCGGTCTCCTTGACCCTTTAAGAGGAAGGTACTCCGAAACGTCTGCGTCACTAACCCATCGTCTAGGTGTCATATTCCAGAGTACCTGAAAACTCAGAAAAACCTGTCTGGTAATCACAAGCTTCGCGTGATAAAGGTTTCTTGCCACATTGAACAACCATGGCCTACACTGTCACAGTAAATTGTTGGCAGGAAGGCTGTCGATTTTTTATGATCCCCCTGTACATGCGTCAGGCAAACAATCTTGTCAACTTACCCTCAGACAGCAGGATGTCACCAGATTCTTCGAGCACAAATTTCTGCTGGTATCGACAGTCACTAATTAATCTATGAAAGCACAAAGTGACATAAATGTGTCCTCCAGAAGTCGTCCTCAACGAAGAGATTTGGCGTGGAAGAGGGTCAGGGAAAAAATTTATTAAAATCGAAAGAAGTGAAGGGAAATCAAGACAAGTAAATGAAGGGCAAAACATCGTTACGAAGGGAAGCACTAAAACGGAATTCATAGGAATGTGGAAACAGAAGAAGGCCAAAAAGTGCTTAGAAGAGACACGTAGAAGAGGAGCGATGTCTGAGGTCCTCAAGGAGGTGAACAAGAAGAATGGGATTTGACACCGTGCAGCCTGGTAGAAGTGTAACGCAGTATTAGGGAAGCCCATTGCCTCTGTCGTCGCGTGGATTTTCTAAAACGTCGGTACAGTTCTTTCAGCCTACACAGTGTCACATCCTAGAACAGAGATCTTAGATCGCTGGGAGACTCTGAAGGAAATCAAAACGTGAACTGAAGCCAAGGAAGGCTTACTCTCTCACTGTGTGTGTGTGTGTGTGTGTGTGTGTGTGTAGGAGTTTATTAGTTAAGAAGATATGATTTATACGTTAAATTGGACAGGTATAACCTGAAACATTTGCACTTTTGCCAATTTGTAGTTGTTACTTTACAGTGTTTCATATTTACATAAACGTCTAGGTAAGCTCACTGTTTGCCTGATCACCGAACCTCACACACCTGTCTCCAGTGCCCTATTCTTTACCCTCCTCAATCTGAAAGAGACAGAGAATTTTTGCAAACCTCCATGTTTTTATTTTACATTCTGTACCTGTCGCTGTAGTGACTAGACTACAAGCTGCACAACCGCGGGACCGTGATTCGATTCCCTGCAGGGGCAAGAGTGATTTTGTTTGTCAAAACGCCTAAACTCGCTCTGGAGGCTTCACTCTTTAAATAGGAACATAGGGAAATATATGTCTGGCGCAATTTAACTTGGTAGATATGTAACAAACTTTTCGAAGGCGTCTGCTGCCTCCGTCTTCGTGGTATAAAAACTTAGAATACCAGGCGACGGGCATCCGATCACCCTTTCATCGCCAGCAGTAAAAATCACTTACTGTGAATGCTGAGGCAGCATATTCCTCGTACACGTTGGTAATTATGTATCAACTGCAAGTCGTACACGTTGGTAATTATGTATCAACTGCAAGTCGTACACATTGGTAATTATGTACCAACTGCAAGTCGTACACATTGGTAATTATGTACCAACTGCAAGTCGTACATCCCGCAAGGTTGTATTCTTCGGGTTTAATGATAATGGCAGGCGTTATTGCCACCTCAGAAGTTCGTACAGATGCTGTTTTAATATTGTAGAAGCCAAGGAACTGAAGAAAACTGAGTTCGGGTGAACCGCCATGACATGACTTTTGTAGCGAATTTCACAAAATTCTTACCTTGTTAAACGTGCAGTCGATGCGTGCTACACAAGCACACACTTGTGTGTGTGTATACACACACACACACACACACACACACACACACACACACACACACACACACATACCCACACCTATTGATGAGGCGTCGTCGTAAGCTTGCTTTCTTTGTGAACGTCACACGGTGACTTGCCAGTGCAACACAGAATGGGGGTGGACGTATTGCTGCTAATAGGGGTTAGGTAGTCAACGCCACCCCCCGGCCGCTTTACCCCCGGGAAACATCGTCGTTATCTGTTGTAGAGACGGCTGGGTGGATCCCAGGGTAAGTCTGAACAGGTATGAAGAAGAGAGAATCTCGTGCCTCCACCGAGACTTGAACCCCGGCCTGTTTTCTTCCTTTTTGGAGCATGTAAATTAATCAAAAAATGGGTCATGTGTTCCTGTCACTCCTTTACATCAAAGCGGTGTTCGCTTTCGCAAAAATATGTTGCAGGCAATTAAAATAAATTGTAGGATATGAGGTCACATTGCTGGTTTCCGAACACTGTAGGTGGGCCAACTCCGGCGGCACTTCTGTATCGCGAGCTTATTGATTTCCAACAACTAGGTGCATGCTTCTACCGCCAGAACTTGCCCGCCTGCGACACACGAGGCTTATCCTCTGCAATTTCTACTGCAGTAACACGTCAAGCAGAATTGTAGGCTGTCACATTTTATAACGCAGAAATAATGTCAACGTGTGGGCTGCTGTTTTTTGTATTTAGAAATTTTCCCTTGTGTCTTCAGTCCTTGCGAACCTTTCCTTGGATTCTTAACCATGTGTTCTATTTCTATGGAAGGTTTGCCCATGGCATAACTTCCAAATTTATCTTAAAATGTCGGCAATATGTAGGTTGAACTGTGGTGAACAGAAAGACAATTATAAACCGTATAAACTGTACACACTATATACTGAACTGTACTATGTACTGTGGTGGGACGTTAGTGGGAAACGTAGCAGCACTACTTTGCTACGACATCCACAAAATGGGAGTGTATATAAAAACAGAAGCCGGGGTAGCTCAGTCAGTATAGCTACTGGATACGAGCTGGCCGGTCGGGGGATCGAATACCGCTGGGGGCGAGATTTTCTGCACTCATCCAGCCTCCTGTACAATGGGTACCGAGTCTCTTTCCTGGGGGTAAAGCGGCCGGAGCGTGACGTTGACCACCCAACCCCATCTAGGTCCGAGGTTAAAGAAAGACTAGAGCTATACCTATACACCCCTTCTGGGCTTTCGTGGCCTGTTCTAGGATGAAATTTATTTTAATTCATATAAAGAGAGAAATTGATTCTTCTTGTACTGTAAAGAATACTTCCCTGCATGTTGTACTGGTCTGAGTTTACTATGTATGCTTCTGTAAGACACAGAGTTTATCATACTGAAAGCGGCTGATTTTAGCGTAAATTTTTATTCTTATTTGAGTCTTTTGTGAATATGAAATATTCTTTTTTTGTCCTTAATAACTGTCAGCGAGTCGGCTGATCCCTGCTGACTGTTATGTTTATGGGTCATTTGACAAAACCTTCAGTAGCTTATAACATTCAGTCAGTGTCGCGAGACAGAACAATTGTTAAACAGCTAGCAACGACTCGGTCGTATGACAAGGTGAACGTAACATTCACTCGCTAATCGACCCCGTCTTTCGTCAGGCTCGATCGTAACCATAGAAACCCGTGTTGTGACGTAACTCGCAAACCAAGCTCTATCATAACCATGGCCATCTGTGACCGTGGAAACCCCATAACCGTGTAAATAACAAAAAACGCGGTTTTAACGTCACTCAGAGACCGAGCTCTATCATAAACATGGCTGTCAGAGTGCAGCTTACTTGATCAGTTTCTCATCTACAACAAACGCGTTATATAGGGCAGATAAATTGGGAGGATGTGGAAGGAATCAGCTTTACTCTAATTTAAGGTCCTATACCTGCATGGAAGCCGAAACTTGTCGCACAAGAGACAGTAAACACTGTCCAACACAGACGTGAATGACGGTCTTTTTTCCACCTGTTACATATGTGAAAAAATGTGCTGAACTATGTAGTAATATGTCTTTATCCTCTTGCAGAGTGAACAATTGATACAACGTTCGGTCTGATGATATATCAATGCTCACAGTGTACTTTACTTTGTAGCAATCTATCTGTTTTTTATTTCAGCGTAAAGAACTAGACACTAATTTCGTTCTTGTAAATGTGACGTATGTTGAACTGTGTAGTAATGTATACGTATTGTGTTGCAGAGTGAAGAACTGGGCGCTAAAGTTTGGAGTGGATCTCTGGGAATTCGGCCGCCAGTTTACAAAAATGAGCGAGATTCAAAAGGTGAGTAATACAGTACTCACGCAACATTAGTTTACTCTTGTGTTAACACCGTATACGATTGTGCAGAGCTGTAAGGTTCTGCTGTTGAATCCTCGTTGGTTTATGCTGGACTCTCGGTTTCGCAGCACAGTTATCGAGACAACACGAGACTTGCATTCTGAGTGAAGGCGCGTCAGGGTCTATGGTTATATGCGCCTGAATAAAAAAAAAAGGCAAAGCTTCACCGTAACAAGTAATGAAGCCTCAGAGGCGGGGGTGGAATGTTGGGTTTCCATATTTACTTTGACATTCGGCATAACTAGAGGGGCAGATTTGTCAGCTATAGTGCCGGCCGCACTTTACCCCCAAGGAAATTTCTTGGTGTTCATTTCTGTTAAGAGACTGTTAATATTTAGATGAGATCCTACTTAAAAGTTTTACAAAACCCTGCGAAACTGGAATTCCTGAAGAACGTGGAAGTCTGAAGGAACTGGGACACATTTTACTCCGCCCTCGTGCCATCGATTGCATCCCTTCTGTTCCTTGCACATTCCAACAGCAAGCCACCCCTGATCGACAGGAGAACAGCCAACCACAAGTGTACCGCTGATTCAGAGGAGGTCGTGGCTTGTCTAAACACGGGATGTAGCCAACTGTGTGGTAAAATATATAGGGTTTATAGTGTAGGTTATAATGCAGTTTGCAGGTTTACTCTCAGATGACTATGTCGTGTGATGTTCATACTGTTTCTCACAGTGTTGCTATATGTCAGGGACGCTGCAAATATTGCAACGTCGCAAATACTGTACAGAATTAAAGTGTTAAAGTGCATGTGTTGCCCCCCCCCCCCCACAGAGGGCCCTTAACGGGCTAAGTTTTTCCAGTCTTTAATCACCACGCCATAACACGTGTAAAGGCGTAGCAGTATAACTCCACGTATTCTGATATTGGCACTAGATGGAAGTGAGTATAAGTAGTTCCATTACAGGCCTAGAGAGGCCCCCTAGGGCTCAAGGAGTTTGAGGCTCCCACATTTCAAGAAAATCGTTTCATGAAGGTGGTAAGGTTGTCAGCCTTACGCACCGGCCGCCTTTACCCCCTCCATAAAATATTCCTGGTACTCATTTATGTTAGGGGCTGAGTCGACCCCAGGGCCATAGTGCGGCCCGAAGGACTCAGTCAATGAAAATTTCCAATTACTTCATCGAGAATAGATCCCGCGACCTTCCGGCTTGTAGCATTGACGTGAGTAGTCAGCTTCAATCTTCGACCACTTAACTGCAGGAGGAATAGCGCCTGGTAATGTCTGGAAAGGAGACCGTGTCGGGCTGTGATTCGATGTGGGTTGAAGACAGAAATTTGTCCTTTTGCCTGGAACCGAACCCTGAATACTCGAGCATACGACCCGTAGCTTATTTTCGACACTAACTGATTTTATTCGGCTCCAGTAAGCGAGTATAATGGCGGCATGATGCGGCAGTCATGTCTGCCTCTGGTAGGTCAGATACTTCCTCTCCGAAAAACTTATAACATTTAGCTGAAAATCGAAATGGGAGAAAGGAGTAATGAGAGTTGAAAGTCGAAGAGCAAACGTACCTTTTGTCTGCATTGGTTCACTGCCTGTTGTATGTGAAGATCAGATTGAAATTAATAAAATGTCTCTGAAATTAAAAACTGACTCCCTGACATCCAGTGCGGCGACAGGTAAATCGGAATTGTAATGCGAAAAAGAGTTTTCCAAAAAATGTTCTTTATAAGGAAACTGCGATACTTTGTAGCTATAAGAGCTAATCAAAATTGCGTTAACAAATAAATTAAGAACAAGTTGAGTACTGGGAATGCTTTCAGCTTGTCAATCCCGAAGCATTTCTCTTCCTGCCTACTGTGTTATACCTTACACATTAAAATGTGGAAAACCATTCTTTTTGTTGTTTGATACGCGTATGAAAATTGCACTCCCACCCTCTAATAAGAACATAGGCTGGAGATATTCGAGAACCAGAGTGCTGAGTACTTGCAGCCACGAAGATGCAAGTGAAAGGAGACTGGAGTGCATTGCTTAATGACCCAGGCTCATACATTGTACACTTAAATAAATATATTTGCTTTATTATATAAGTGACAATATTGGACGAGGTTTGAATTGTTCTTGGGAACAGGATGCATACAAAATCTTCATTAAGAAAAGTTAAGTGAGCAGTAAACTTTGGAAAGCCTAACCGTGGATGGTAAAATAACATTTATTCTCCAACATTACGTCGTAGGTTGCTCTGAGAACGGCGACTTTAGTTGAAACGACTTAAGTTGAGACAGATTTTTTTCCATAACCGCCATGTTAAAATATGGAGGGTGGTTCCAGACAATCTGTTTTGACGAAGAAAGAAAATACATACCCATGAAAGATTTACAAAGAATGTGAAATGACAATTTAACGAGGAGGCACTTCCTATTAGACTCCAGGCGGGTCATCAGAATCATCATTTCCAGCGTCCAACAATACAACTGACTGTGACGGGTCCCTGAAGATAATGTGAAGAAGTCAAACACTGAAGTCTGGCTGACTGCTTCTCCTTCAGAATCTCCTCATAGCAAGCAAGCATCCTCGTAGTTCCCCGTCCAGTTGCTATTGCTCGCTAGTTGTACCAATCAATGTTCCCAAACACCTTGGTTCCAGTTTCTATCAGTCCCAGCCTCTCGGTCAACTTCAAAACCGTCATGGTCCTCTTCTGAGGCTGAGGGTCAGGTTCCTCGGCTTCTTCAAGGGCGCTTTGCTTCCGAATTTTAACAAAGTGGTCGAAGATGAGCTCCTGGTTATGGTAGCTTAGCAACTCGAGTACAACTTCATCATTACCGTACGTACGAATTTTCGCACATGGCTTAATATATAGGGTCTGGGGGCAGCGACGTAAATCGGTGGTGAGTGTGTCAAATTTTATATTACAGAAGTAGACGTAATTTATGTTAAAGGATATAGGCTGTGCGTGATTTCAAATTTCCTCCGGCAGTGTAAAAGAGTTATTCGCTCTTCTGGGATGTTATGCGTAGGAGATTGGTAGTTATTTACCGACGTTTTAGGACAACCTATCGGTCCATTATTCAAGAGTGAAGAAGTGCAAGAAGAAATAGGCTGTGTTTTATATGCACAGAATAGCGTTTATCGCCTAGCTCTGTGGTGTACGTTAACAATTGTAAGGACTCAAGAAATGGCAAGAAATATTTTGACTGCCTTAAAGTCTGTCAACCTCTCAAAAATGATCTGCTCCACATATAATAGAAAGAATGAACCAGTCTAGCAGCCAAACAACAAACTTTATTGTATTAAAAGGTTGAAAAGTTAAAAAGATAAAATGAGTTACTGGTTTCGCCGTAACTGCGCCATCTTCTGGCTCAAATTTCAAGAACTCTTACAAAATCTACATTGAATTGTCTCTATAGTGAGGCCTCAATTCAATGTAGACAATTCAATGTAGATTTTGTAAGAGTTCTTGAAATTTGAGCCAGAAGATGGCGTAGTTACGGCGAAACCAGTAACTCATTTTATCTTTTTAACTTTTCAACCTTTTAATACAATAAAGTTTGTTGTTTGGCTGCTAGACTGGTTCATTCTTTCTATTATATTGAATACAGCCAACGGGGACAATGAATGTTAAATTGATCTGCTCCACATTTTGGCCAACATTACAACCTGAAAGCACTAATCATGACGTCCTCATTTATTAACTTTTCTTTCTCTTACCTTTGCTTTCTTTTAATTTTCCTCAGAAACTTCTTCTCAGTAGCCCTTTTATAAAAGGAAACAGTGGTCCATACTTCATGAAATTCAGAGCCTGACAGAAACATGTCATGGGATTCATACCGACATTCCTGTAAAACCCTTCTTTAATCCGCAATTTGTGACGGAACGCAACTGTCAGACAAATACGCTGAGGTGCGCACTCTACGTCGAAATATACGCGTTTGTTGTGACTGTGCGGGTGCGAGATATATATCGATTGTTAGTGAGTCATTAGGGCAGCGTAATCGATTCTCACCCCCAGCACTGACCAGTTGCATGTTAAACGAGAGGGCAGAAAACAGGGGATGGTGCAGGTCAAAAAGTTGGGGTCATTTCACTGCAGTTGTAATAAATGGTAACTTAAGAGGGTTGCTGTATGGGGTTTGGTATTAAAACCGACAACATATTCCATGCGGGCTTTGTGTTTATTGCAGTGACTGAACGCGCAATGGGGAGCCACTGACCAAATATCCCTGTGTTTCAAATGTGTTACGGCTAAGAAGATACGACATGCGGGAGGTCTAGATTTAAAATATCGAATTAATTTTAGGTGTGTTTGTAAAATTGCAAAAACTACTATTGGCGTCATGTCCGTCCGTCTGTTCGTCCGCCTCCCTGCCTGCACAGAACAACTTGGCTGACACTAGACGGATTTTCATGAAATTATTTGATATTTGATTATTTCCGAAAATCTTTCGAGAAAATTCAAATTTCATTAATATCTAGCAAGAAAAAAGGGGTACTTTACAAGATTTACATACATTTATAACATTATCTGGCAGAATTACTTTTAGAATGAGAAATGTTTGAGACAAATGTTGTAGAGAAAATCAAAACACATTTACGTTCAAAAACTTTTTTTCCCGAAAATCGTGTCGTTTATGAGAGAATGTGGATAAATATGGTAGAGTCAAACCAGCCACAGATAACAATATAATGCGGTGCATGCACATAGTATGCTGGATAACTAGGGCTACAGACATACATTCAGAATATGTAACACTTACTGCCTTCCGCGCCAAGAAAGGTTACGCGAACGCGCTCCGTGTTAGGTTTATATGTACATTACCTGTCTTGTAATTGGTTTCTGTCAATCAAAACTGTGGGTCTGAATAAAGATGGTAAGCCATTATACATACGTTTCAGCATGATAAAAAAAAGACTTAAGTATTTGTGCAGAAATATGTTTACCTTAGTACAGTAGAATCCCGACATTTTGAACGGGACCGAAAATTTCGCTGCACTGTTAGAACAATGTAGAAAATGTTGTAAATGTATGTGATACATATATTTTATTAATACGCATTAGTATTCATTGTTAGGCTACGCTAAAATGCGTACTTAAATCACATAGGAGTAGGCAAGACGATACAAATAAGACGGCTAAAAGGAAGTACAGTAATGTCTGAACGACAAGTCTGCACACAGACACACAAGATTGTGTATCCAGCATAGAAAGAAACTTGCCTACAAGACATCGGCTCGGACGAAACTAAACCTCGCATCATAGGAACTCTGAGAATCGAGACTGCACTGTACTTTAGTATTAAGTGCCTCATAGATGGTATTAGCCGTCTGTATCTACACACACACACACACACACACACACACATACACACACACACACATTTATATATATTCTTTTACATACTTTTGAGAACCCCGGTATCTGACACATGATGTCAGTCGACACACGGCCCCTATATGTACATATTTCACCTTAAAGCGCTTTCAGTTTCTGACATATGGCGTTTATTGTCAGGAGACATAGACATGTACGTACCTTCATCTGTAAGAGGCACCCGATGTGTGACAGATGGCATTTATTGTCAGACGCCGCTTTATAAGATACTGTTGCATCCATCGACAAGGGAGATGGAATTGCACCTACCCTGATGATACAGGCAGCCTTCCATGGAATTGCAATTACCCTGATAATACAGACAGCCTTCCATGGAATTGCACCTACCCTGCTAATACAGAAAGCCTTCCATGGAATTGCACCTACCCTGATAATACAGACAGCCTTCCATGGAATTGCAACTACCCTGATAATACAGACAGTCTTCCATGGAATTCCAACTACCCTGATATTACAGGCAGCCTTCCATGGAATTGCAACTACCCTGATAATACAGACAGCCTTCTACCCTTTCTGACGCTGGAGGCAGCAGGAACATGTGAAACGTCGTCGTGCTTCTAGTAAACTACACGACGTCAGATCCCAAAAGACATCAGGTTTTATTGTTAACACAGTGCGAACCTTCAGTCTCAATTTTATAGATCAGGCTTTTCCAAACCACGGCCCGCCAGCTTGTGTTTTGCAGAGCGCGGCCACATTTATAAATTAAATATGCACTATAAAACTGACACAGCAATTGAGGCGGTTAGCTATAGCACTTACTGCTGTTTTTCCACGTGCGGCCCATGAGGGAGTCCACAATAACTGCTGTGTCCCTTTGGACAACACTGCTGTACGGCAGTGGTATTCAGACTGTGCTTCACGTTACCCTGGAGTTTCTCGGGCAACTTTTAGGCCTTACGTGAGCACATTCCCTTGGAATCATGCCCGTAAATACAATTTTGTTATCTCTAGCTGCAATGTTTACTTCCCATATATTTGCATAACCGGCGCTGGGTTTATTGGTATGTAAATCCCCAGTAGTAAAATGTCGTTGCTAAATTTATTTAAATAGTTTACTTTGTAAATAAAAGTTGTTGTTTTAAAAAGTTCTATTTCAATTTCTCCCCCGAAAAAAAATATGATTTTATTTTACGGGGTTCAGCAAAAATTTAGATTTGTTCAAGAAGATTCCATAGATGTTAAATTTTGAAGGCCACAGTTGTACGTCTTAGTTAAATTTATTCAAGATGTACGACGTATGCAGTACATGGCTACACTTTTGCCTGTGCGCGTATAAACCGTGTTTCCAGTAGGCAGGTACCAGCTTTCTGAGTAAACCTACCGTCATTATTTCAGATTCTATCCTCTAGTCCCTATATGTCTTCACGGTGTGGTGCTTAATTAAGGTTAAAGACAACTTTGCGTTTACATTTTCTATGCTAAGAACGTATAAAAGTGCTGAAACACACAGGTACATTATACATTGTTCTAAGGAAACAATAGTCCCTGCAATGTAGCCTTTGTTCTACCCGCTTTACACACGTGTCAGAGGATGTTGCCGCCTGAGCATACTTGGCGCTACAGCATGACTAAACTTGCGTTAAGCCCATGAAATTCAGTGGCACTGAAAGAAGAGGAGTTTCTTCCGTAATGACTTCTGCTTCGGACGGAAAAATCCATGAAGATAAGCTTCCGTACACTACAGGGTGTTACGAAATATAAAATGTCTTTAGTTTGGTTTGGTACAGTGTGTTTATGTCTGCAACGTAGCGGAACCGGCTCATTGTATTCTTTGTGTCTTTCTGAAAAATAAAAGATAAAATTGCCCCTGTGTTTATGCATCACTCTGTGAAGACATGCGTAGAAGAGGCCCTACATATGGCCATATTACTAATGACGCAACTAGATGGCAGTGAGCAGCTAGCTTAATTCTCCAGTCCCTGTACAAAGCTGTGTGGGCCCCAGAGGCGGCCTGATGTGACGGAGACAAATATCTCGACCTTTGCCCGCTTTCGAAGCCAGGACTATTGGTCCGGAACCAATTACATGACTGACAAGTTTCCGCCTTCTTGTTTAACCTTTTAAACCCTAGCGGTAACTTTACATACCACCAGGTTTAACCTTAAAAAAAATTCTACGTGGTGCCCACATTGCGTTTATGTGTTTTGTACGGATCTCAGAACAAACAGCAACTTTTGCCTTATAAAACATTAAGAGATTGGTTTTTATAACCGAAGTGGAGAGTGTTTACAGCGCGGTACGCACTGAGTCCTTATATAAAACAGATACGCTTCGTCTTTAACCTTTTAAAGTCTAGCGGTAACTTTACATACGACCAGGTTTAACATTAAAAAATTCTACGTGGTGCCCACATTGCGTTTATGTGTTTTGTACGGATCTCAGAACAAACAGCAACTTCTGCCTTATAAAACATTAAGAGACTGGTTTTTATAACCGAAGTGGAGAGTGTTTACAGCGCGGTACGCACTGAGTCCTTGTATAAAACAGATGGGCTTCGTCTTTAAAGGGTTAAACACACGTTTATACTCTTGCTGAACGGATCTTCATGAAATTTGGTATTCGGGGGTTCTGCAAGATCTCGTCAAGCCGTGTCAGTTTTGGTTAAAATCACATAAAAATGACGGACGCTTTACATCAGGGGCTCTGTGCATGTCTCACCACATCTCCACTGTACACAGGCTTATTCATCGTCTCCCGGGTGCAGAAAACTAAATTTTTATTGAGTTGGATTGCAGTGAAAGGAGTTTTGTTTTATTCTTTTAATGTAGTGTTCTGCCGATGCCAGTGGCCGCGCTTTCTAAGGCGTGGGTATGCGGCCGATCGCATGCCGGTATTGTGGGTTCGAATCCCACCTGAGGCATGGATGTTTTTCTGTTCTGAGTGTTGTGTGTTGTCAGGTAGAGGTCTCTGCGTCGCGCTTATCACCCGTCCAGAGAAATCTTACCGAGTGTGATGTGCCTGAGTATGATCGTGAAGCCTCGATAATGAGGAGGCCCTGGGCCACTAGGGACTGTTGCGCCATGGGAATAAGAGTGTAGTTTTGTATTATAATACGACTTTGAAGTCTCACTCTTCACTGCTGTTATGCTCGACGCAGGTCTTCTCTGTATTCTGCCAGCAGGGCTAAAACTGAGCATAATCAATTATAAAGCTGTGGCTGGGGTACGAAGACAATCTTTACTCTATGTTGTGTAAAAATACATAAGAAGAGTACGTAAAAACTAACGTAGTTACAATCCAGACAATTAGTTTTGTTCTCCATGTTTATTCTCCAACATATCTCGATAACGTTCCGTTTCGTTTCGCAGTCCTTCCCTCTTCTACCTACCCACAGCAGGTGTCGAGGTTGTATATTTTCACTTGATCACACTCAGACACACACCACAGTCGGTAGGACTCCTCTGGACGAGGGATCGGACCGTCGCAGAGACCTCTACCTGACAACACAAACACTGTACAAGAGACAAACATCCATGCTCCCGACGGGATTCGAACCCACGATCCCAGTAAGCGCTTGGACGCAGACCTACGCCTTAGACCGCGCGGCCACTGGGATCGGCCATCTTGATAACCACAACTCATTTTGTAGTAGATGCTTTACAAGTCAACAGTTGGTATGACCAAGACCATGATGATAATCTATATTTGTCGAAACATATTTGAATGTAGTTAAAGGGTGTTTAACCTTTTAAAGCCTAGCGGTAACTTTACGTACCACCAGGTTTAACATTAAAAAATTCTACGTGGTGCCCACATTGCGTTTATGTGTTTTGTACGGATCTCAGAACAAACAGCAACTTTTGCCTTATAAAACATTAACAGCTTGTTTTTTATAGCCAAAGTGGAGAGTGTTTACAGCGCGGTACGCACTGAGTCCTTATATAAAACAGATACGCTTCGTCTTTAAAGGGCTAAAATTGTTATTTTACTATGATAACTTTCCTTATGTGTTCAACATAGAATACATGGTGATAAAATGAACCAATTTAAAGTTGAAAGGCACATTTCAAATACTTGCATTTATCAGTGTTTAGCATGGAATTAATCAGCTGTATGCTACTTTTAAGAGAGAATCGAGACTTAACACATACAGAATGAAAATCTCAAGGCAATAACAGAGTGAAAGCACCGGAACTCTTACGCCGTTCCTGTACTTCCCAACCTACTTCTCTTTGCATATTTCGCATCAGGACGTCAGGTACTATTCCACACTAGCGAACCATTGATAAGCCCCGAATTTTATGGAGACTCTCTGAGAGACTGCAGATTTCTATCCAAATTTCTGAATTGCTTTTGAGCTCGAACTGGAATGAACGTTAAGGTTTGTTTGTAGGCTGAAGTTTGTGTTTAGTTTAAAGCACATTCCGTAGACTTCTTAAACTTGAGGCCGGCCAAGCATCGATCTTCCGCCCCCTGACCCTCCAGTCCTGCCTCCCGCTCACCACACCCCACAGCCAACACCTAACCAACAACAAAATCTCCCTCTTCGTGCGACCAAAAGTGAATCAAGTCACGTCCAGAGCTGAGCTAGGTGGTTGCAGTCCCGCGCCCGGCGCTGCTCAAAGTAAGGTTAGCCTGGTTTCTGAAGCGTTTCAAACCCTTACACACTTTCTAAATCAAGTCTGCCAAATTATAAGAAACAGTGGATGCATAAACAAGAGTGTCACATCTGAGGTTGTCACAGCGGTGAATTTGAATGCCATCTTCAGGAATGTGACGCTGTGTTGTCAGTAGAAGTTCACCGGCTTGCATTGTTCTTCCATATCGTCTGCAAATGTCTACCTAACTATCCGGCCTCCACATTCTAGATGATATTTTACGTTAATAACTGAATTAACCTTGAGAAATTTCCTATTCATACGAGTAAAAAAATTTGTAAGTTAAACATTACCATGCTGGGGTCAACAACATGGACGGAGTAATAAAATCTAAATATCTTCTAATGAAATAGGATACGTGAGTGTAGGATTGTTCGGTGGAGCGTCATTAAGAGGAAGGTGATGGTGAGGCTGTACTGTACTGTACTGTGCTGTGCTGTACTGTACTGTACTGTACTGTAATTTACTGTACCGTAGTGTACTGTACTGTACTGTGCTGTGCTGTACTGTACTGTACTGTGCTGTACTGTACTGTGCTGTACTGCACTGTACTGTACTGTACTGTGCTGTGCTGTACTGTACTGTACTGTACTGTACTGTACTGTGCTGTGCTGTACTGTACTGTACTGTACTGTACTGTGCTGTACTGTGCTGTGCTGTACTGTGCTTACTGTACTGTACTATACTGTACTGTACTGTACTCTGCTGTACTGTGCTGTACTGTACTGTACTATACTCTACTGTGCTGTGGTGTACTGTACTGTACTGTACTGTACTTTACTGTACTGTGCTCTGCTGTGCTGTACTGTACTGTACTGTGCTGTATTGTACTGTACTGTACTGTGCTGTGCTGTACTGTACTGTACTGTACTGTACTGTACTGTGCTGTACTGTACTGTACTGTACTGTACTGTGCTGTACTGTACTGTACTCTACTGTACTGTACTGTACTGTACTGTGCTGTACTGTAATGTACTCTACTGTGCTGTACTGTACTGTGCTGTACTGCACTGTGCTGTACTGTACTGTACTGTACTGTACTGTACTGTACTGTACTGTGCTGTGCTGTACTGTACTGTGCTGTGCTGTACTGTACTGTACTGTGCTGTATTGTACTGTACTGTGCTGTACTGTACTTTACTGTACTGTACTGTGCTGTACTTCAGGACTGAATTTCCGACACCAAAACAAGGAAAAAATTCGTAAAACATATGTTCAGAAGTGAGTTGTTTTTAAATTTAATGGAATGGTTACATGCAGCAATAAATATTTTTAGACTTTCATCTGCGAGGCCACTTAAAGAAGTCTAGTGTGCGGAGCTAAAATTCAAAAAGACACACTTCACCAACGCAATTTTAGCCTGCCAAAGGATTTGAATCCGCATATGGAACTCTGAAATGCTGCGAAATCCATGCGTGCACTGATTCAGGTGGAGGACACTTTTGGGCACTTGTTGTGAATTGTGACTTGATAAACAGTAAGAACTCAACAGTTATTAAATTAGAAACGTGTGTACGTGTTTATTTCAGTTGTAAGCAAAATATTAAACAGTTAAGCTATTTATTGCTGACTGTAATCTTTCAAGTAAACTCAAAGACTACTCACTTCCAGATACACGTTTGTATGATTTTTCCTTTGTTTTGATGTGGAGAACTCACTCAGAAATTTGTGCGATTATTTCAGACACACCCTGTATATATTCAGATCCTATCTTGTAGTAATTTCGTTTAGTACCGTGTTTATGACCGTAATTTTCACTGCTTCTACTTTCCATGTGTATAGGCATTTTTTGTACATTACGAGGTACGACAGTAGTCTAATAGATTTATCGGTTTTACTTTTTTACAACAAAATTTATGCCTTTGTCAACCTTACTCACAGGGCTGGAAAACACATTCTTCACCAGGCTATACTTGAAATTAGCAATAGTTTTTGCGCCGTCGATTTTTGACCCCAAACATCTTAATTAAATTTAAAATACATTTACGTATCTTAACTCTGATTTATCACTTCCAGATATTTTAAAAACTTTTAAACACGTAACTATGAAAACATCACAATTTCAATGAAAGCTAACGAGTGTGTATGAGTTTTAAAAATTTTGATCCTTGGACAATATCAGTTGGACATTTCACGTCCCTTACATTACACTGTCTCAACATTTTGCACTCTATTTGCATAATTGCATTTGATGTATGCATTTACTATGTTTCTCACTACAACTGACGTGAATCTTTTTAAAATGGCCCTTTGAGAGCCGAAATATGTGACAATTTTGATATAATATAGATTATTGGAGGTTTTCTCTAGATACAGTATATTTGTGTGTCTGATTTGTTGAAGTTAATATTTAGTTCTTACCTCGCAGAAAACTCTCCTTTACATTACAAACATTAGTCGGTTAAAGCTGTGTGAAAATAATAGGTTTTTATTCTGAAAATCAGGCATGATAGACAGTTTACCGACATTTGTCAGCAAACTGCGTGTATTTTAATTTCAAAGCAGTGGAACACACAAAATCTTCCACTATGCTTTGAAGGGGTTAAAATTCATAATGTGTTCATGGTTTATTTGTCTTTGTTATCGTCCTGTACCACCGCACTCTGTAAAATGGAACCGTTGCGTGCCTGACGTCTCGTCTTTGGCTAGATACGAACATTAAGGAATGGCACATGGGTGGACGTGTTTCAAATTAATTTTACATAAGCGGCTATTATATGGCCCTTTACTTACACATATAAATTTCGTTTTATAATAGAATTAATTTTTCACTTTAATTAACCCTTTCCTACGTCACATCGTGTTGGTGGTTCGAATTTATCTGTGTCACAGACCTACGGACATCCTCATAAATTACAATTACCAAACTACGTGGCGAAGAGTTTCTCATGAGACCCTTAAAGTTACTCAGCTGGTCAAGAAATTCCTTGCTTTTCATGGAACCGAATGGTTCATTACCATACAAACAAAAGACTACCACTGATCCCTATTCTAAGACAAATAAATGCAGCCCACGCCTCTCATCGTATTCCTGTAACATCCATTGCAATATTATTCTCATCTACGTCCCTTTGTTTCAAATAGTATTTTTCCTTGGAATTCTCATGCAGTTCTCTTCCCTAGCATACGTGTTCCATCTCTTCATTTCCATTTTATCATTCTAATATTCTGCAAGTAATACAATAATGAATCTTCTCACTTTACAGTTTTCTCCATCCTCCTGCCACTTCCCCTGTTAGGTCCAGATATTCTCCTCAGCGTTCCGTTCTCCAGTACCTGAAACAGTATTCTTCCGTTTATGTGACAGTTTACGTTCCATATTTGTGCTCAAGAAGGTGCTAGTGCCTCAGTTTATTGTGAAAAATTATGTAGAACGGTCGCTTAACCGATATCTCTTTTGATTCTTAACAAAAACCTGAGAAAACAGTGACTTATTGATTCATAGCTTAAATTACACTATTAAATTGGTTCGTGGTTTAGGGTATACTGTGTATAAAATTGACAGAAGTGCAATGCTCGTCTAAAGTAACATTATGGCCCGTTCACGTAACCATTATTGTTATGGAAACCCAACAGTGCTTTCCCTTTGTATTGTTGTTGATCTTACGTAGCACTCAACAATATAAAACCACTGCCTGTTTCCACTGTAATGCAAGAATAGGTTCTGTTTTGCCCTTGTCAAACTACAAAATATATCGTACAGCTGTGTATGCGATATATATATACATATATATATTTAAGTAGGTCCTCATGTAAATTGCCCAATATTATCCGATTTTAACCACATCTGGAATTTCGGGACGGATTTCCGTAAGCTTCCTATCCCAAATTTCATGAAAATCCTTCCACTAGAAGCCGCGCTGATACAATGCGGACAGACAGGCAGACGAACAGACAAACAGGTGGACAGTACACAGACCGAGAGACCTACAGACGGACAGACAGGCAGACGGGCAGGCAGACAGGCAGGCAGGCGGATGGACGGGCAGAGAGACAGAGGGACAGACAGACTTACGGACAGACAGGCTTGAAATATTCTTCAGCTCCAGTGATTAGCTGTCCTTATGCATTTTGTGCGACAGGTTCAGGGAAGTGTGTTTATAAGCTGCAAGGTGATAACAAAGTCTGTGAATGATGTGCAGATACACAGCTAGATGTCTGCAGGCGTGCAGTCTCATTCTTTGTGTTCTTGTGCTTGTACAAGCCGCTGTGTGCTGTGGAGTGGTGCTGTATCAAGTGTTCCTTTTTCAGAAATTGAATATCTAGTGGCAAAAGTGTAGAAGCCACAACGTAAGTGTGCAAATAACTTCAAGGGAACAAAAACTGATCGACAAAGGAAAGAAGGGGGTAGTCATTGCCTGTAAATTTTGCTAGCTTTTATTACATTATTTTTCACATAACGTTTCTGTATGTATAAGCATTTCTACGTACATTAGCTTTAGTGTCAGTGTAAGCAGCTACTGGATGACGTTACGGAAAATATACCGGAATTTTAAAGACGGAGCACTAGATCGCAGTATCTGCAGAACTCGCTACGGAAGAAGCTGTTCACCTGTCGCAAGATAGACTACACACTGTCGTAAAATTTTCTAACTCATATATTAGACAATTTTAAAGTCGTCTAATTTAAAATTAATTAAAGTCATTTGTTACATTAGGTTCCCTAGCTTTGCATATGGCTGAAAGTTTATATCGGTCTCACAAGGAAATGTTTACATCTCACGTTCCCTTCTGCTACACGAGGCACAGGGTGCCGCGGTGCAACTACAATTTTAGATGTTGCGTTTACACACATACTTGAGGTATATACTCACTGATGATGATTCTGTAGGGACTGAAACATGTTGGGGTTTGCTAGTTTAACCCTTTCAAGACGAAGCGTATCTGTTTTATATAAGAACTCAATACGTACCGTATTGCAAACACTCTCCACTTCGGTTATAAAAACCAATCTCTTAATGTTCTATAAGGCAAAAATTGCTGTTTGTTCTGAGATCCGTACAAAACACATAAACGCAATGTGGGCACCACGTAGAATTTTTTAATGTTAAACCTGGTCGTACGTAAAGTTACCGCTAGGCTTTAAAAAGTTAATATAAATAATTGTAAAAAACATACTGTGCATTTCCGTCATTTCAGGCTTGTGCCGCGATCTTTATCAGATCTGCGCTCTTCAGGGGTATTACGCAGCGTCGGATGGTAATTCGTTACCCACGTTTCGGGACAACGTATCGGTCCCACCTTCAAGGGTCAAGCAGTCCAACAAGAAAAAAGAAGAAAAAATTATTTGACCCTCGGAGATGGGACCGATACGTTGTCCCGAGACGTGGGTAAAGGATTATCATTCTACGCTGCGTAATACCCCAGAAGAGCACAGACCTCATATTGTGCATTTAGTTGGTTGTGAAAAATATTAATAATTATGTATTTGTTGTAATATATATATCTATGGTACGTTAATTTTGCTGTGTGACAGTGTCCTTCATTGTCAATATAAACTATACAGTATGGTGGACAGATTTATAATGGCGCTGATACGAAGCTGACAAAAGCTTTGGTAGCGACAGTGATGATGGCCTGAAGTAGGACGAAACATGTATGTCAAGCAGCACTGTGCTGGCATGTGCAAAAAAGCTAGTCGGTTTTACAGACCATACACATTTACGGGAGCTGTGAACATTTGTTAAAAAGGTGCACGGTATGAAAGGTTACAAGGAAGAAATAAAGGAAGACAAATGACTGTGTTCCCTCTGAACATACGCTCCGTGCATTTCAGTTCCTTACTTTCGTGTCGTGTTAATGTGACATCCGCTACACGCGGCTGTTCGTGCACAATCTCTGGAATATTTTGAAATATGAAGAAAGAGTCCCTCCCCTAGGGGGGCATATTGACTACGTGTATATAACCTCTGGGTGTCGCGCCATCTTCTGCACGCATCAAACAATGTTCCCGCTGGGTGGTCGATTACGTCACACGATAACGTAATCCCACTGAAGCCTGTTTCACACAGACACAAGTAAAGCCCAGTTCTTAGCACTGATGCCTCGCTTGAGGAAGTCCTGGACTGAGGTTTTCTGTGGTCTTCCTCAGACCCTTCACGAAAGTACTGGAATAGGTGTGTTATATCTAAGTAGGACATTACCGCCTCATTTAAATTCGCTGTTGACTAATTTTATTCATTTAAGGTTTATTCAACAGCACTGGTAACAGCTTGAAATACATAGTGTTTGCACGATTCATCAATCATATTATTATTATTATTATTATTATTATTATTAATTTACATAAATTTAGCTACTTGAACATCTTTAAGTGAAAAAGATGAAGTAGTAGCAATTACTAACCCTTCAAACATGAAACGTGTGTTATACATATAAGGTCTCAGTGCGTACCGCGCAGTAAACACTCTCCACCTCAGTTACAAAAAACCAATCTTTTAATGTGGTATAAGGCAAATGTTTCTGTTTGTTCTAAGATCCATACAAAACACATAAACACACTGTGAGCGCTATGTAAAATTTTTGAATGTTCAACCCGGTGGTAGGTAAAGTAACCGCTATGCTTTAAAAGGCTAATTAACCAAGCACCATGAAATACAGATATGTGGGGGAATATGAAATATAAATCAATTTTTTCTTAAACTTTTTCGCTAGATAGAGTTTAATGGTCTGCCACATTCTCCGATCGCCGTAAACTTCGGCGCTAGATGGAGGTGATTAGTCAGCTGCACGCTCCGGTCGCTTTAGCCTCAAGGAAGGCGATAACGTGTGTGAGGCTGGGTGGAACCTCTGATCGGTTTGTAATCGGTAGCCAAACGGCGAATCTCTGCGTCCGCCGAGAACCTAACCTTCATTCTCTGGTGATTCTGTCAGCAGCCTAATCACTGTACTGAGTCTCCACGTTAAGTAGCCTGAACACAATGTAAAAACTCGTCTTATTTCCTAGCCGAATTTATATGTATAATATTTAGTGAAATAATGGAACTGTTTCTTTATTATGACAGTAAAATAAAACAGTCGTGCCCGTGCGAATAACTCTCACGTAGCAACAGTACAGTACTTAACAAACGTTTATACGTATATGTGGAACTTTAAAGCACCTCTCGATATACAATATTTGATGTTATGCATTTATCATTTTGTGTACACCGTCGATGCCCTTCAGTAATTGCAACAGCGACGCTGTCAAATGAAGAGGGTCGGGAAAATGTCACATAGAGCTAGCCATGGAAAAGACAGGCGATGGTGGATATATTCCGACATGTTTATGAGTCTGCCACTGAGCCATATTGATTGTCATAGCAAGGGCGATTCTGATCGGAAACCGTCTTCTGTGCATTCTGAAGGGAATTGTAGGATCTGACGGAAACAACTGAATTCTGGTCATAAGGATTAGTTTTTATAGAGCCGATATATCCCGCTGCTATGCAGTTCCCGTGAAAACCTCTTACGGTCATGTGCTGCCACCACCGGAGGCCAAGGGAAGCTAACAAATTTTATATACTTACCATAGATTCCGTTAGGTGCAGTACCATCGATCTGAAACGTTAGGTTTTTGTCAGAAACTATTTTTATAAGGAATTAATGAGAACAAAGGAGACCGCTGTCAATGCTGAATCATAGGCTTTCTAAAAATGCATATCTTTAAAAGGTCCTTTCGGTAATTCAGTGACTCACGATGTCGCAAATAAACCTCATGGTTTTTTAAAGTCGTCCATTCCGTGCATTCAACAATGGAGCCTACTACAGACTCTGGAAGCTTGTAAATAGTGGCTTGTCACTGGCAGTTGGTTTTAAACCTGGCACATTGCGCTTCCTGAAGATGGTGCGCTTTTATCGAAACACGTCAGAGCTACGTGTTTAACACTCATATGTAGCTAGTTGTGAATACTTGATTGGTACAGTGGGTTGAATACATTAAACCTTATTGTATTTAGGTACATTTGGTATTCGCAGTGTACGCCCTGAATGAATTGGTGTTCTTGCTACTGACATTCGTGTTTATAAGGTCGCCTTCTTCGATTCCTGGCTGAGAGACTATCTATCAAGACGGTTGTTGTTAATTTTAGTTGAACCCTCAATTCATATCCTGATATCTCGCCATAAAATAGGTCACGGCCTGTTTCTTACAAATCTTCCCAATTTTACTGCAGAAATAATCCCCCATTTCGCCCTAGGTAACTTAAACTGTTGAAAAAATGTCGTTAAATAAGCTTAAACAAATATTAAAATAGGCTGCACATTTTTCTTACCCTTTACCATCCGTAACGGTGCTCAGAGCTCACTTCAATTTACGTAATTATTTCTGTTGATATGTCGTCGTTAAATGAGCTACTAATTTAACGAACTGTGATGTAAAACGTTCAATTTATAATTCGCTTGATTTCCCCACAGCATAGCTGTATTACGACTCAGCCACATTATTTACAAGAAGGAAATGCATTTACTTACGTATAACGGCGCCATATTTCATAGCGGTACAGGCAGGGGCACAGATAAGATTCCCACCCAAGTTGTGAATATATCGATAATTGGAAGCGGCTGCGCGATTGTTTCATTCGATCGCTCGCTTCCTTCACGCGATAATGATCAATAGGCTCCTGCAGTCATAGTTACACCGCAGCGCTTCGCCCATCTCATTTATCTTCCATTTGTTTCCTTCTCCCATGCTCTTGTAAATTACCTTCTCCTTAATTTCAGTCCTTGCTTTAATGTACCTTGTTTATCCTTCGAGCTTTCTTATCTCTTCACTTGTCGGATTTTGTTTCATCCTTTACCCTTCAAATCTCCAAACCACTTACCCTGCCAATTAATTTCTATACTAACGCTCGCATTGCTTTTTACGTATTACGTTATTTGCTAAATTTATGTACTTATTCCTTTCTTAATTTTCCACTTAATATTTTAAGCAAAATTCTTTCCTTTTCGTTTGATTTCTTGTGTATTGCCCCTCTATTTTACATTGTAGTTCTTAATTTTCTTGCTACTTATTTTCTGTCTTTCTATTTACTTTGGTCGTTTCCTGATTACTGACTTCTTATTGATATGACGTTTTATTTCCAGCTTTTCTTTAGTATTCCCTTATTGTTCCTTTTTTCTCATTTTGACCCGCTTTTTTTATTTAATCTTCCGTCTATTGTTCCCCATTTTTGGCTTATTCTGCACTTATGGTTTTCTTATTCCTTTCATTTATTTGTTAATGTATAAACCTTATTGCAGGCTGTACCATTCCTTTTCCCTGCATTAACATTTTTCTTGTTTATCTTGTCTTATTTTTTCAATCTCTTTGAGACATTTTCATCTTCTAACCTTATTTATAGTTACAAATACGACCATCAGATGTCGCTGAACGTGACCAGTCCCGCCTTACAACAACGCGCCAATAGCGGGTGGCAGAACGCATTCTGAAACTGAGACACGATTCACAAACTCTGCATACAATCCAATATGCAGACCGCAGCCCCTTCTCATACGAGACAGCGACATTAGACACAAATTAAAACGTCAGTCATCAGTCATGACCAGATTGCGGAAGGGCACACAGGGAATTCCAGAACTGAGGGCCGAACAAAGGAAAAGGCGGTAGTCATGAGAGACTTCCCACATGATTATGAAGGTAATGTAGCCCTGTGGCCCGGCCTATCTCGAAATAATAAACAGAAACGACGTGACTGACTAACCTCATGTTACAAGTGTTGCTTTGAAAAGTTGACAGCCGTTCAGGTGGTCAAGAGGTTCCTCACTTATAACGAAATAGAAAATTCATTACAATTTTAACTGAATCATAACAATGGGCCTTATCTGAACCAGTTTCAATTCCACAACCTCATACACTCTCTCCCGTTATCCAGTTTAATATTATATTTTCGTCGACATTAATTTTTCCCTCCCTTATACGTCTTTTTTTTCATTATAATTTGTATGCCTTTTTCATCTCCTTCGCCAATTTTATTCTTCTTGTCACAGTTGATCTACTAATGAAGAACAAAACTGTAAGACTGTTTACTGTGTAAATTTTTTCCTTTATATTAATGAGCATAATAAATCTATGGTTACCTCGCAAGAGTTGTTTCCTGGAATCTTCCAGAATTGTCCTATTTTAAAAGGAATTCTTATCTGTTCAAATGTAACGAAGTTTTCTCAAAGCTCAAAGGAATAGCTTCTCTGACTCCAGTTTGAGGTTTTTTTTTCACAATAAGAAAACTTGAAATTTACTGGTTTGCTGAAGAATTCGGTTTATTAACAGATATATTTAATAAAATGTCCTTCCTCAATGGGGTCCAGATTACAATATTATGAAAGGAATTCTTCCTCCTAGTGTCTCTACGAACTCATCTTCAATAAAGACTGAGAATCCTTAGTGACTTACAGGCGTACTTGTGTGTTGTGTACACAAATCATCATACAAATAGCAACACATTTCAACACACGATATGACCCCATCGTGAAATAACGGTTGTAATCTAGCAATTTTTACAGTTCCGAAGGAAAAAGGTTACCGTCTTGTACCACTATAAAGAAAATGCTTTATTGTCGTTCATCCAGACTAAAAGGCAGACATCTCGTGTGTTGTAAGCTGTATAGTGTGTGTGTGTGTGTGTGTGTGTGTGTGTGTGTGTGTGTGTGTGTGTGTGTACACATACGGACATACATACATACATACACGCATATATAAAAAGGTAATTTTCTATAAACTCCTTACGAAGACCGTCATATCGGAGCCTGACCTGGTTTCGAACACGTCGTAATTTCCCTTAGTCAGTAGTGACAGCCATGCGAAATTATAAGTTACACGTGAAAGGTAAAGGTAAAGCAATCCCATTACAGGCCTGGACAGACCCTGAAGGTTCCAGGAGGTTGAGGCTCCCAGAATTCAAAACAATCGGCACATGAAGGTGGTAAGGTTGTCAGCCCTATGCACCGGCCGCCTTTACCCCTCAAGAAATATTCCTGGTACTCGTTTCTGTTGGAGGCTGAGTCGACCCCAGGGTCATAATGAGGCTGGAAGGATTATGTCAATGAATGTCCCAATGACCCCATCGGCAACTGAACCCTCGACCTTTCGGCTTGTAGCGCTGTACTTTGAGAAACGCCATTTGTTGGACTTCCAGGCTGTCCCTCTCCTTTTGAATATCCGGTTTTATAGTCTAAACGCAAGTGAACAGCTAAGGAGTATTTATTGGAACTGCATGCAGCACACTCTATCGACCCCATAGTTGCAATTAACCTACTGCTGAAGAGAGGCGAGAAATCAAATGACAGTGGCACTGTTCGTTCAACCGTGTAATTAATCTAGTGATAGTGACACTGGTTATTGTCGACGTCAGATCGACAGTGGAACACTAACTCAATTAAATGTCACGGAGATCGATTCCCGACCCTTAACACAGATCTCTGACAGACGAAAAATGAAAAATGAAGAAGACTTAAACGTGCGATCTAACTGCGACATGCAGCAAGATGGGGGATGCGGATTACATCAGAATGCGATGTCTGTCAGAGCGGTCCTTACGAAAACAGGGCCGTCTTCTCACCTGTAGGCCTATCTCTATAATGCTCTCGGAATCAGAAATACTGGAAGTTGTGGACACAAATCAAATCCTGATTGCACTTTCTCCTTAAGCTTTATGGTTTTTGAGATAACCCCACATAAGTAATTTACAACCTCGTATGTAATAATCCAAGAAACTTTAGAATTAAATGTGTTAACTAAAACCGACAAATACATACAATTTTTATGAAGACCTGTTATAAATCAGCAATACCTCCTACATGTTTCGGCCACTGATGTGGCCATCCTCAGGGAGGTGCGTTACGAAGAACAGATACATTGGGATGTTACAAAATTGTGTGCATTGGTTTGCATAACATTTGCAACATCTCAATGTATTCATTCTTTGTAACGCACCTCCCTGAGGATGGTCACATGGGTGGCCGAAACGTGTAGGAGATATTACTAGGTTTATATTCTCATAAACTTGCGTGCATTTATTAGTTTCAGTTACCATTTCTGACTGTTCAATGCACGGTTACGGATCCCTTAGAATTCATTTTAAAATGTTTAAAATGCTTTATCAGATGTTGTGTTAGAGATTCACCCAGGCTGCTTTAGTCTATCTATAAGATAGGAACAAATATTAAACCTTAATAATCGAAAATCCAGAAACAATAAGACGCGAAGGCGCCAAAAATATTACACTGTGTAGGCTTTTTCTTTTGGATATCACCTGTACCGTATTCAGTTTCCTAATGCCATTACTGTTTCTCTGCTTACAGAAGTACCACGATTTGGATGTGGAGGTGATACGAAAAGACGGCCTCATCCTAATTAGAGAAATGGCGGCTGAAGTAAAGAATATGATGGACATCAAGATGAACGCGGTCATGGTAAGTCCGGTTTGTTAATTTCTCATCCTAATCACAGAAATGGCGGCTGAGGTAAAGAATATGATGGACATCAATGTGAATGCCGTCATGGTAAAGCCTGGGTTGTCAATTTCTCATCACACATCACAGCTTTTAAGCATCAAACGTGCGGCTATTCCTAACCTATTGGTTTATAATTTGTGTGAAACTAGATATAGACTAAAATGTTTGCGAAGAAACAACAGCAGAATATACTGCTGAATAACGGACATGAAGTAACAAAATTATGTCCAAAACAGACAAAAATTAGGCCGTGTACGCGGATCAAATTTGTGATCTGAACACTTTCAGTTTTATTTTTCTCGGTAAAGGTAAATGTACTACATTTTGTGGCCTGTTCTGATTTAGAATTAATTACGAATTTGTGAACCTAGCTATGGATCTTTGAAAGGATGCGGATTTATGGTTTACTCTGTGGATGCGTGCGTGCTTGCGTGTGTGTGTTATGCAGTAAAATGGGTTACTGGCAACACTTAAAGTTACAAGGATATGGCAGCAATAAAAGGCAAAGAAACCATATTTTTCCTCATGCATTTTTTCAGTCTCTAAACTTATGAAGGAAAGCCTTACCTAGCGAGTCCAGGAAAGGAAAAAAGTGATTTCATAAAGATCTGCAAGGGTTAAATTTATATAGTAGATCAATGGGGCATTATTTGCAAAAACCGTGGGTAGAGATATACATTTCTGAATTCTGAAATTTAATTTAAATATAGGATTAGACTCTACTTCTGATTCGGGCAACAGAAGCCACGTGCCTACACAAACATATCACAGACAACGTGGTTCGAATATGACCATACAGACACAGATGTCTGCATGCAAATAATAAGAACAAATAGTACCGTACTCTACAGCATGAAGTAGATTCAAAAATGCCACGTTTGGCTCTTAAACTAATTTCATCTCTCATATAGACATAATATCCCTAAGTTTTAATCGTTGAACTCTTTAAAGACGAAGTATATCTGTTCTATATAAGGACTCAGTGCGTACCGCGCTGTAAACACTCTCCACTTCGGTTATAAAAACCAATCTCTTAATGTTTTATAAGACAAAAGTTGCTGTTTGTTCTGAGGTCCGTACAAAACACATAAACGCAATGTTGGCACCACGTAGAATTTTTTAATGTTAAACCTGGTCGTATGTAAAGTTACCGCTAGGCTTTAAAAGGTTAATGCCTTAAATACTTATTAGGCAAAGAGCATTGATATGTTTCAACAAATAAGAATTCCTGTGTGTTAAGAAACTCTCCTGAATGTGGCTGGGGACAGCCAAAACTTATAGGATATTGCACCGTGTAGTTATATAAATGTATGGTTACTGCCTCGTCTGCAATTAGTTGGCAATAAATACAAGTAAGTTATAGCGGGATTTGAAAGTGCAATTCAAGGCAAAACGAATCTTAGAAGCGTAGCCACTGTTTATATGACCGGTGCTTGCGTTCTCAGGGGTGAGACGTATGGGGCATGTAGCAGTGAGTGTGACGTGTGAGATGCGTACAAAATGTTAATCGAGAGAACTAAAGCTAAAAGGGGAATTAATTGGATATGACGTGTAGCACGCATAGAGGATAACAGAAGGGCATACAGCGTTTTGGTCGTGACACCTGGAGTAAAGAAACCCCCCTTTGAGAAACTAAGCTTACGTGGGAGGATAACATTAAAATCATGTTAAAGAAATATAATGCGAGAGGATAAACTGGATTGATCTGGCTTCGGGCGGGACAAGTAAAAGGGCCTGTGAACACGGCAATGAATCTCCGGGTTCCATTTAATGATGGGAATTTCATGACTACCTGAGAAAATGCTGGATTCTTAGGAAGGACTGTGCTGGATTGAGTCAGTCAGTCAGTTAAAAGACGGCTTGCAAGACTAGGCGCAGGTAAAAGCAAGGCAATCCCATTACAGGCCTGGACAGGCCCACAGGGTTCCAGGAGGTCGAGGCTCCCAGATTTCTAGACAGTCGGCACATGAAGGTGGTAAGGTTGTCAGCCCTACCCACCGGCCGCCTTTACCCGCCAGGAAATATTCCTGGTACTCATTTCTGTTAGAGGCTGAGTCGACCCCAGGGCCACAGTGCGACCGACAGTATTATGTCAATGAAAAATTCCAGTGACGCCATCGGGAATCGAACCCGCGACCTTCCGGCTGGTCTAGGCCTAGGTGGCAGGATAATATTAGAATATGCACCAGAGACTGGATTAAAAAGTTTAGAGACGTTAACTAATTCAGGATATAGTGAAATGACGGAACAGTCTGAACACGGAAATGACCTTTCCATTTCTCTCAAACCATTTACTCGAGCAGCTGAAATATTATCAGCTTGCCATACAAGAGCTTGCACCACACATCTAGTTTACGTATTTGAGAACATCTGGGAAATGCTTTAGTTTACTGTATTTACTATGACAGAGTAACACTAACTAATGAAAATATTATTTACAAAGGAAATAAGAGCAGATTAAATTCGGGGAACACCTGTTATTAAGTTGGGAAAATTTTGTATTCCCGTCTGCACTATAAAAATTTAAAGATTAAGCTACGCAACAATATAATTTCCCACGCTTTTTGTATGGATGTGAAAATTTGTCTGACATAATATTTAGTGCTTTCAAGAACAGAGTACTAAGGAGAATATTTGGACGTATGAAAGAGGAAATCAGAGGAGACTGGAGAAAAATTAGTTATGAGACACTTCGTAATTTGTGTTGTTCACCATATTATTATTATTATTATTATTATTGTGATAAAATTATGGAAGTCGAGGCATGTAGTGTACGGGGAGATGAAGAAGAGAAACTCGTATAAAGATTTGTTCTAAAGCCTGTAGTGAAGTGACTTTTTGAAACATCTGTATGTAGATGAGTGGGTATGATGAATGCAAAGTCAGTGGGATCTGAATTCATTTAGTCCAAATCACGGATCGGAATCGAATTCTAATAAGCACTGTAATGAACTTGTATGTCCAATAAAAACCCAAAAATTGCTCGAGTAGCTGAATTCATGTCAGTCTCTCAAAAAGGACTTAATTCAGTGGCTTAGTTGTACGTGAGATGCAAAATGGTGAAACAGAGTGTATTCAGATAGCGGCCAGGGTTGGCGTGCTTATTTATTGCATCCAATAAGAGCACGGGGGGATTGGATTGGAGGGGTTCAGAGGTCATAATTGTAATAGAGTTTTGTGACTTCCTTGAATACACCACATCAGATGGTGTGTGTTAACAGCGCTGCCATCTACACATGTAGCTGCACACTACAACAGTCCAGATAGAACAAAATACGTGGCAACGATCCAGCAGGCACTGAACGTACAGTCAGCTCTACAAAAGAAAAAAAGAATGCATCTGTACAAGTATTTCATATAGAACGCTTGGCTTCGTGGGTATGTGTCTTCATTTGTTGCGTTATTGATTTTACAGCCATGGAATAATTTAACGTCACTAACCGGAATTCGTGAAACCCCTATTAGAGGCGTAAGGAAAATATTTATTGTTCCAGAGCAAATTCCTTCTTTTCTTTCTTTTCTTCTCTCTTATCCGTCATCGCACCGCCTGTATAGCCTCTTGCAGTTATTTACGTCTGTTTTTATTTTCATCCTGATTTTCTTGCTAAGAGAGGAAATAGGTAGAGTATGACGTCACTGTGCTCTTTCTCACTCCCATTTAAAGTTTAGAAACCTGTAGCCGATTTTTATGAAATTAGTGTGAATATCACGTTACTGTACTACACCCCAAACACATAATTGCTAATTTCCTACCATCGTGAATAACAATATGCCGAATTTGTGAGGTGGAAGCAATATTATTGCCACTTCACAGATTTCAGATTTTCGCAGCACTGAGTTTTGAGGCATTTGTTAGAGAAGAGTATTTAGCGTTCGGCTGTATAGACGTAACTAACCACCGGCTGGAGACAGATGTGTTCAATTTGGTACCGAGACAGGTCACAAATACACCTGCACATTATGAGACAAAAGTTACAATTATGACGAACATACAAGGTTGGAGGTCATGTGTGAAAAATGTCAAGCGTATAAAGTTTGTGGTTGGTCTAAGTAATAATTTGTTCTCAAAATTAAAATAAAACAAAAACTATAACTGGTGTGCGTAACTATAAACAACAATAACACTAACACATTTGTGTAGCTGTTAACAACAGTTACACTAAGTGATGTATATAAACAAAAGTAACAGTAATTGATACATGTAACTATAAACAACACTAACAATAACTTATTTGTATAAATGCAAACAACAACACGAACACTAACTTACGTGTATAGATAAACAACAATAAAACTAACTGCTGTGTATGCTATAAACAACAACACTAACATATTTGTGTAATTGTACACAAGCGTAACACTGGCGTGTATAAACAAGAGTAATAATAAATGATGTGCACATCTATAAACAAAACTAACAATTTATTTGTGTAACTGTGAATGACAACAACATTTTTGCATAAGTGTGAAGCCCTGGCGACACTCAGGCATATTTATCTGGGATCCTTTTTTATGGACCCTAAGGACATTATAGGTCTGAGTCTGGGGGCGATGTGGAACTTCTTTAGAAGGACAGGGTTCCCATGACACGGGCCTAGGAAGGGGGCACAAAGGGCCGGTAAGGCCTACGTCCATCGGGACCGTAGGGGCTCGACCCGTACTTATTCTATTCTAACAGTAACATTAGCTGATTTGTTTAACTGTAAACAACAATAATGCTGATTTGTATAAATATCAGTTGAGGCAACGAGAAGGTAGACCTTGTGTATCACACTCGAAACTCCTCGTTTTAACTTCTGTCGTCTCCGTGTACTATTTCCTTGTCTACCCACTTACCCTTTGCCCTTCTTCTTCCGTTCTAGACTTGTAATTATTTTTCCTTTTATATTTGCATGATTTCTTCCCCTTTCGTTTTTCTTTCCTCCTGTTTTCTCGGTTATGAATAATGAAAATATGTGCGTGTGTGTGTGTGTGTGTGTGTGTGTGTGTGTGTGTGTGTGTGCGTGTGCGTTTTGGGACAGCCACATGAGACAGGTCAGTCAGGAATGTAGGTGACAGCGCGCTAGATGCTTGGGTTTCCATTTACAGATTTTGACTCCAGGGCCGAAACATGACGCTTGTTATCGGCTACAATTCGATCCCGGGTCAGTCCATGTGGGATTTGTGGTGGACAAAGTGGCACTGGGACAGGTTTTTTCCCCGATTTCTTCGGTTTTCCCCTGTCAATTTCATTCCACTGGTGCTCCATTACTAGGAAAAGGACAAAAAATAATAATCATCATCATCTTCATCTTCATCACAGGGTTGCACAATAAGCCTCATGGCTGCAGTGCGTCCGTAGCGTCTGCTGCGGGGACCTTCACCACTTATCGGCTACAATCAACTGCTGAGGTGTATAATTTACTGAGATTTATCTCCACAACCCTATACCTCACATTGAAATTATATTTACGTTTTCATAAAATACAAATATTCCATACGCGAATAGTAGGATGATTTTGGAAAGTGAATTGAAAAGAATAGAGACGGAAGGGATTATGGTTTGGTAAATGTAACATCCCGATATTTCCCTGAAGGGAAAAAGAAAATTCCGCTACTGGGACACGACTAAACCTGGATTCTCCGAAGTGTGAAACATTTGTGACCACCTAAGGTAGACGTCCGGTGTTTGTTTCAGGAATGCAATTATGCTATATCACATTCGTTTGGTGCAAGGATAGAAGCGTGGGACTTTTTTTTTTTGAGAACGAAGCTATACAGGATATCTTGCTTGAGAAATGGAGCTACGGCAAATTCCTTTGCTTGAAGAATGCTACTACGCCAAATTTCTCTGCTTGTCGGGCAGAGTTACGGCAATGTTTTTCCTTCTGTGCTGGAGGAACAGAGTTCAGCGAAGTCGAATATAAAATATAAAATAAATTATAAAAATACAAAAAATATAAATATATTAAAAACAAAATATAAAAATGTAAAATGTAAAATATAAAACCTGAGGAAAATCGTTTTGGTAAAAGAATAATAGTACGGATATTTCGCTTGAAGTATGGAGTTTAGGAAACCTTTGTGTTTGAAGAATGTAGATATGGCAAATTCGTTTCCTTGAAGTACTGAGCTAATACAAATTATTTTTGTGCATAAATAAAGCTACGGAAAAAATGTTTGTTTGAAGAATTGTGTTGTGGCAGACCCGTTTCATGAACAGTGGAGCTATGGCAGATTCTATAACGCTGGTACGGCGCGTTATTTTGCGTCAAATAGTTAAATATCTGCCTGACAATTGCTGGTACCGAAAGTCGCAGCAAATGCATCCGTTGCAGAACTTGCCTTTAAGATGTCACAAGAGACACAGTCTTGCAGGTGAAGCGTCATTCAATTTTGTGACTGAAGTTAAACCAGCAGTAGTGACAAAGACATATTTTGGCTGGTAGCCAGCAACGCGGCCGGGCCGTGGTCAGTTCTGCTACGTGAATAACATCTGTTTCCTGCGTATAAATGATTGTTGGCAGGCTTGTTGGATTTCCTTCAACACTTACCCCCCACCCCCACCCCCGCTAAACCACTTTCATTTTGACTTTTAATTTTTTCTTACTTTCCCAATTCTGCCCATTCATCTAATATCCGTTACTAGAAAGTTATCCATTGTCGCACGAATATTTCAAATCTTTCTAAACGTGGACAGGTGTTCTAGCCTGATCACTGTCACATTTAATTAAACATTCTATTTGTTTATTCTTTGTGTTAGAAGGAAATTTCTTTCCTTTTAATAAGTTTATGCATATTTTTCTTTGATTCATTCATTATTTTTGTCGGCTAAGAAATTTCTAAACCTTTTCTACATTACGGGCCTTTCTTGGGCAATTTAAATTTACGCATTTGGTCAAGGAGTTTCTTGCATTTGTAAAACTCATTTGCTCGTCACAGTGCTTACAAAATGCCTCCGTCTGACTACATCCTAAGCTACGACTACTACCAGTAGTTACTTGCGGCACACAATTACAAACACTTCTTATCTGAGCACAAAATTATCCTATATTAATTATTACTTACCTATGCCTGCAGGATCTGGAATATTTATCAGCGTAATGATTAGGCTTTGGAATTGATGACCGAAGAATCAAAGTTCGATTACCGACAGAGAGAGGGATTTGTATTTTCTGTGCAACCTCGAGAGGGGTTCTGGGATTCACCTAACCCCTTATTTTGGTGGGTAGGGGGAACCTTTCCCTGGGAATAAAGCCGTCGGAACGTGAATCTTACCACACACTATCCAGGACCGAGTTTAAGAATGCATGGCGCTAACTGTAGCTTCTCTTGTATCTTCACGCCATGGTTTTTATTGAAACACAAGGAAAATCTCACTTTTCCCTTTTATGGACATATGTCAGTGTATGTATGTGTGCATGTAGGTAGGTAGGTAGACAGATTGGTATGTAGAATATAATAATATATGAATATAGGATGCCTATATGTGTATATACGTATATATAAGTTACATATTTATGGACATAATATTGTGTGTGTATGTGCGTGTATGTACGCAGGTAGGTAGGTGTGTGTAATATAACAGTACAGTCGTATATGAACACACTATGCTTATGTGCTTGCATATGCATAAAGTTTGTATTTATGGACATAATATATATGTGTATGTATGTGTTACCGCGGGTTACCTTGTTAACAACCGAAGTGGTTTTAGTTCAGTTAGGCTAAGATTAAAACGATATTCCTTTAATGAACCACCCCCAAGAAACGCTCAGTTTTTTATAGAATGCGTGTAGCAGGCTACATTGTACTGTGGGATACATATTGTTGTAGTATACTCTATTGTAGTGCGGTGTAGCATGTTTTAGTTTATTTGTGTGTGATTCGCAGTATATGTTGTAGTCATTACGACGAATACTGCCTTCTGCAATGTAACGCCGTCCCCATCTGTTCCAAATACACCGACATGTCGGAGCAACGTGCTGCCTACGTATTCGGTGTAGAATACTGAATTAGCGCGTTCCTGCAACACATCGGAAAATTTCTACCAGAATAAATGGCGTCATATCGCATGAGACTGTAATTTTCATAATGTCTTTGTGTCTGGTTTACTTTTGTGTCTGTGGCTTTCCAACATATTTGCCATTTTCTCCTTTGTATTATAGTTTTTTACGTTTCACTTATGTTTATTTTTTCTTTCAGCATTATTCTTCACCATAAATTTCCCTTTCCATGTGTACGCATGCAGCGTTTTGACGCCTGTGCCGACAGACATCTTGAATACATTGCTTTGATGAGTAAAAATCTCTTTCGTTGTGACAGTAAATGTTATTTGTTTGGCCGTCCGTAGAAAATAAATCATAATCTCTGCAGTTTATCTTAAGTTTTTTAAAACTTCCAGACTGTCAATATTAACCTTTTAAAGCCTATCGGTAACTTTACATACGACCAGGTTTAACATTAAAAAATTCTACGTGATGCCCACATTGCGTTTATGTGTTTTGTACGGATCTCAGAACAAACAGCAACTTTTGCCTTATAAAACATTAAGAGACTGGTTTTTATAACCGAAGTGGAGAGTGTTTACAGCGCGGTACGCACTGAGTCCTTATACAAAACAGATACGCTTCGTCTTTAAAGGGTTAATGTACAATGTAAGTTACAGACACTAGTAGGCGTACTTCTTGATAAAAATCTCATTAACTTACCCCGAATTCTCGGTTAACATATTTGCCTTCCTAGGACCCCGACCGCAATTGTGTTTTCCACTATATTTACTTATTCAGTTACGTCAGTTTCATTGACTCCCGTTGCATATTATAAAGAGTTCTTTGTCTACGTTAAGAATATTTGTGCTTGTTTGTGTTACGAGATTTAATTGGGTTTGAAGAAAGGAATAATAAAGTACTCTTACATTATTTGCACTATTTTTACTCATGCGGGTGGCATGATAGCTGTTGGTTAAATCTGTTAACAGTAAAATTTAAAATAGTTAAGAGCAGTTTTACAAAATAGTTTGTAACAAGGGAATTTCAAGACGGGTCCCATCTGACATTATTGCCTTACTATTTAGTCGGTTTACTTTGACAGTTAATACAACTTAGCTTCCTGTGCCGATGGTCGCGGCCCCTTATTCGGCTGTCTAGTGAGAGACCATTGTTCTGTTTTCCCCTGACGTAAGTCTGTGTGTGAATTCCATTCAGCCAGACACATCCATTGTTGGCAGCAGTGGGGTGAACCCCGAGCGATGACTGGGCAATTCGCATTTGAAAGAGAAAGATCTATACACATCTTACAGTTATTTCAACCTCAGAAGTATCTGTATAAAATGTGTCATCTACGGACGAACCAGCATAAAACTTTACAGCTTGATAAGTGGCGGTGTGAAGGTCCGATTCTCCTGCAAGTGACGCATATTACGTTGGCTACACTGCAAGTAGTCACCATATTGTCGAAACGCAGGTCACTTGGAATCGTTTATTTCTCTGGACGGTTGCACTCCTTTGAAGCGATTCCTAATCTCTGGAACCATTGTGTGGAACGCTCCGTTGTGAAGCTGTTATTTTTCATCTCAGCAGTTGTTTTATTCTCTGTTTTGCCCTGGAGGTGAAGGAGGAGGAAGAGAAAAAGTAGGGTGAGGCTGGTTTCTTTTTCTCCTCTCTCCTTTTCTCTTTCACAGTTGAAGTGAATTTGAAGAGACTGAACACAGTTTTGATTCGTACCTCTCCTGACGAACCGGTACGTAAGCAGCACGGACTCCATACCTTCGCAACAATCGATGTTTCCTGCAGTGTGAGAGCCATCTGTGCGGTACCTCGGTGAAACAAGAATAAATCTTTCACATTCTCTTTTCCCGCTTCCTTATCCAATATGAAGCTAATGAAAATGTTTTCGTACCATGGTCCTCCTCTTGCCAGTGCTCAACACCATTACCTACCTCTCTTCCTCTTTTGAGGAGGAAGATAGAGATAGAAGTGTTACGAAAAGAAAATTGTCAAGAAAAGCGTACAAAGAGAAATCTACCGATGTTTCTAGTCTTTAGCCACGCTGAAATTTTCGTTTCAATGTAGATTGTTATCTTTTGTGTACACTGGTTTGTCGGATGAGCTGCATCTAATTTGTAAGCTCTTTATCTTTAAGTTAGGGAAAGGAGAACTATCCGTGTCTGTCACGTAATTGAATCATCAGGAAAGCAAGTTCCCAATCCTTCTCTTTATTCTAATTTCTTTGAATTAGAACAAATGCCTTTATCATTACACCGCGCTGCACTTTACCTAGTACGGCTAACAATGTAAACGCTTGCCTTCCACCCTCTGAATTATAAATGGCCTATAAAAATACGCGCTCTGACAGCGGTCAAAGTGACAGTCGGATGCAACAAAGATGTTTCCTGTTTGTGTGTGGGCAGTAGTATTGAACACACTCGTGAACCCCTTTAGCAACTGATGGCCTGTTTCTGCACAGAAATATCGCAGACACGTCACAGTGGCAGTTGCGTAGGCTGTTAACGCATCAGCTGGAACTTCTGTAACGATGGTGACGTCAGAGTTTCTGTTGCTTAGCAACGTTAATGCTATCTCTCAACAAACCGTAGTAATTAGCATATTGTAGTATTATGAGACTATAAGATATATTCAAGCACACCATTATATCTCTAACTTTTAAGCCTATTACGAGAGATCTGGAGCTTGTAATGGTATCTGTACTCCTGCGTCTTTTCATCCTCCTTGTCTGATGGTTCATAGAAGACCACAAACTGGACCAATAAAACACATACGTGTTTACCGATCTCTGTCCACTTCACTCGGTATCCATATATTTTTAATGCATAAAGCGATATGATTGCTCTTTACAGGACTTACCATCATGAGGCGCCACAAGGTAAATAGTAGACAAGAAATTTTTGTCGCGTCGTTTGGATTCTAAAACATGAATTTAACATTAAATCAGGATAGTTTAAGGGAAGATAATTCTGGGGTCAGCAATTTGTCGATTGGGAAATGGTACTGAATTGGATCTTTGAGAAAGTTGTTTTGCGGGGTCAAACTCGATTAGTGTGGATTAGGATGGGACCCAATAAGAGGCTCTTGTGAACACATTAATGAGCCTTCGGGATTCATGAAATATAGGGAATTCCCTCGACTAGGTGAGAGGGGCTATTAATTTCTTAAGACGGGCGCTGAACCATGGGTTGGTTACGTACACGTGTCTGTTATTTTAAGTCCTCACGTTAATTTCAATTTGCTGCTGCGTTTCTGAGCACTGAGGTGCTGTTTGTTCCTTCCCTCACTTTACCACACTTGTCAAATGATACAGTTATGTGGCCTCGAACGAGATGTGGCATGAAGGTTGTGCGGGCTGAATACGGTGAGGCGTGGCAGTTGATAATGGCACTGTTTAGGGTAATTTGCCGGAACTGTGTATCTTGCATGGTATGTAGAATATTTGCCGTTCCCAGTGACGGCGCGGTCTAAGGCGTGGGTCTGTGTTGGGCTGATCGTTCGTCCAGAGGGGTCCTACCGAGTGTGGTGTGTCTGAGTGTGATCGTGAAGCCTCGATAATGAGGAGGCCCTGGCCCAATAGGGCTGTTGCGCAATTGCAAAGAAGTGTACATGTTTAACCCTTTAAAGACGAAGCGTATCTGTTTTATATAAGGACTCAGTGCGTACCGCGCTGTAAACACTCTCCACTTCGGTTATAAAAACCAGTCTCTTAATATTCTATAATGCAAAAGTTGCTGTTTGTTCTGAGATCCGTACAAAACACATAAACGCAATGTGGGCACCACGTAGAATTTTTTAATGTTAAATTTGGTGGTACGGCAAGTTACCGCTAGGCTTTAAAATTTTAATGACGATTTGCTAAATGTAGACGTTATAGGCCTCCAGGATTCCACAGCGGGTGTTGTTCTGTCCGGGTTTTGATGCCGTGTAGGATACTGGTAATTCGAAGGATCGTGTTACCTCCATTTTCAGGGTGACTGAATTTCGTTCAGGTTCTTCAGGACCTCGTCAGCTTGAGTCCTTATAAAAAGGAGTTATTTTCATGCTCTGTCTTTATTAAGGTTTATGCCTTTTTTAACCAAGGCTGGACTCCCTCCATCTCGCGACAGTGACCCGCAGCCGAGGCGTTGCGTACCTGGCCAGGGAGGTGCACCGATCCATTCGCGCAGGTGACATCCCTGTCTCTCTCGTTAATCTCGGTATGTCTTTTCATCTGTCTTTCACTTCTCTCGCTTTTCATCTTGTTGCCCTGCTCTCTCCTTCTCCCGTCTTTCTGCGCCATTATTGATTCGTGCGGCGGTGTCAGACGAAGTTCAACGCGACTCGAACCCCGGTACTATACTTCTTCATTTATGCGGCTTGATTTTTTTGTTTTTGGCAGCCAGTTCTTTACCCGTCTTCGCTTTCTTATCCTTGTTATCCTGCATTTATCATTCTATTTTTCTTTCTCGTTTCTGTCTACTTATCCGTCCATCCCTCTCTCCGCCCTGGTTCATCCTTTTGTTCATCACCTATTCATTAAAAGTTGTAAAAATATGCTTGTTAGTTACCGTGTCTCTTTCTCCGCTTGTTTGCGTGTGACAACTCAAAAACGGCTACGCGGCTTTCATTATGTGTATTACTACCGAGGCTGTGTTGTGGACGTCCAAGGAAGTGGGTAGTCTAATAACGTGATTGAGACAAGAAACGGGTCTACCCTGTAGGATACGGAGTAGCTGCTTCTGCTTCTAACCTGACAGCATACAGCCACTGCAAAAATGCCATTAATGTCTAAAATGGTAAAGCTATATACCAGAAGGTTAGCAAAGTTGGGCCATCGCATGGCTATGACAAAAAGCACCGATCTCTGCTGCAAACAGAACGCACATTTCGTTACATTTAACCACACAACATATACACAAATTGTTTAAATCTGCCTGCATTGTACATCAGACAGTTTAAACTGTGTCATTACACATCATCTGTTGAGAAAGCTTTTCCCCTGAAGACGAATACTTGGTGGTCGAAACATATGTGTGATGTGTTAATGGTTGTTTACAGTAGGCATACGTATTGATGTCGTGTGTGATAGTTTGTTTTCTTTACAAGTTGTAGCGCCTATTAACGGTATGGACACTAAATTTTTAAGTTCCATGAATCTGTTTTCTTTTTTCGTCGTCTGTTCTCCCCTTGATTACTTTCCTTTAAACAAATCTACACTTCTCGCCTAATTATCAGGCGGTGTTTTATCTACATTTTTGTTACATTCTTCATATTCTTATTCCGCTTTCTTCTCATCTTACTTCTATCATTATTTCTTTCCTTGTATTTGACAGGAATCCAGCTAATAAATTGGAAACAAGGCTGTTAATTTTATTTCGCCCATTGTTTCGGAAAATTAGGCGTTCAGACTACGTATGTTCTAAAGTCGCGGCTTACTGGTGTGCGGGAGACCTGTTTATTAATAATTTCTGACCTTCTTACTACCCTGTTTCAAGCTTCCTTGGGTTCGAACGTACACCCTTTCGTCATACAACTTAGCCGCCGGAAGGGAGCGTGGTTTGTTTGATTTCCGAGACTCTTGCTCAACTCTTGGCTGCCTGTCAACAAACACTGCTGTGTCTACAGATCTTCTTTTGTTTCTTTCATCGACAACTCCAGAAACATCGGTAAAGGAGGCTGTGTATTGTAAAGAGCTAACGAGAAAACTTAACATCACATTAGAGTACATATTTGAGAAAACTTAATAGGAAGGCTGACGTATTTATTTAGCTGAACTCTAGTAAGTGTATTGAGTATCAGTCGTTATTTGTAGCGAACAGACCCGCTTCAAACCTCGGGATAGGATAAAAACCTACTCAAGTATTCAGTTCTGCTGGAATGTGTTGTTTTGTGAAGGTTTCGCGATGTTTCGGAAGAATACTGTAGCTTCTTTGGAGGTTGCTTAGGCCCATGAGGAATACCAAGCACGGAATGAATCCAGGAGCTTCATATTTGGGATTGTTTATGGACTTCTCATCCCTTTGAGGCAAAAATATTATGTTCCTTCGAAACGTCGGGGAGTCATTCAACCAGCTACACAGGGTTATACTTAATAAGACCTGAACCTTCCGAAAGAGTACTGTGAGAACCTCAAGTCTCCTGCACCTGCAATTATTTATATCGATTACGTAAACTCTGGTGGCCGGGATAGCATGTTCGGTACAGCGACTCGCTACGGGCTGGAAGGTCCGGGTTTCGACACCGAGATTTGCCGTACTCGTCCAGATCGGCCCCAAGACTCAAGCAGCTTCCAGTATAATGGATAACGGGTTTGTGTGCTGGTGGTAAAGCGGCCAAGGCGTGGCGTTGACCACCCACCCCTTCTAAAGCTGAAGTTGTGTGTGGGTCGTGTACCTCCCCTGTACGCCGTCATGGCACGTTATAGGGTGGCCTTTACGGAACAACCGCGGCCTTTGCGATGACCTAAGCGGGGAATGTCTTGTAGACTGAGACTATGCACGTGAAGCAGCAGCTACCGCTATTACAACAAGTTCCGGGAAGAATTTTTGTCACCTGCTGTTCTTCACGTGCTCCACCCCACGTGGTGAGACAAGCAGAAATGGTAAATTACACGCAATAAAGATGCAGGCCGACATATGTATGTTAAGACGACTGGGGTTAGATTTTTGGAAGGGTTAGATTTTTGGAAGGGTTAGATTTTTGGAAGGGTTAGATTTTTGGAAGGGTTAGATTTTTGGAAGGGTTAGATTTTCAGGCGCATTCGCATAAATAACGAAAGACGCCTACCGTCTTCTTCATGTCTGCCCGTCCTCCTGTCTGTCCGTCTCTCCGCATATATCAGCGCGAATCCTGCTGAAAGACGTTTCGTGAAATTTTACATGGGGCCTTTACAAAAATTTGTCGATAAACTCCAAATTTGGTTACAATCGGACAACACTATGCGGCACTTTGCATGAAGACCGAAGTATGTGTAACTTGTTGACAGAAGCAGGATACATTTCACAGCTCGACAACAGCATAAAGAGATTTCATTCTTGCATTTCCTGGGCAACACGAAACGGTTTTATATTGTTGACGGCTACGTGTAGGTCAACATCAATACAAAGGAAAAATATTGTTGCTTTACCATGGCAACTACGGTTAGCGATCTCGCCAAATTTTATACAACATTGCCTATAGTGTTCTTTTATACAACATTGCCTATAGTGTTCTTTTATACAACATTGCCTATAGTGTTCTTTTATACACTGTATGCAGACCGGCCCTGGGGCTTATCCATCTTACCATTCTGCGGATCCCGGGACTTCCATTCACAGGTGTTAAAGCGGCCGGGACGTGATGCTGACCACTAGTTTCCTTCTATTCGTAGTTCTGAAGACAAAAACACGTGCTGCTACGTTTATATACCCTTACGCGTCTTCACATCGCGTTGCTTCATTGAGCAAATGGGAGACTTTAAAATTCAAATACAGCACATAGTTCACGGTGACCGTCCGTCCGTCCGTCCGTCCGTCCTTCACGCTTTATATCTAAGAAATTAATAGCAATAGCGCGAGAATCTAAATAGTAAAGACTTTCCATTTACGAGAAATCAGAAAATGTCAACTTGGCTGTTATACGCCAGGATACGCGTACAACCACTAGCGTTTGACCCAGCTAGCGCCATTGTTAGGATAAGGGGTGATCCTAGTTGAGAAAACTCCATCATCTGGAGAAAAACTAAAATAAAGACACTGTGTAAAAGGCCGAACACTTGCTATGGGAAGACCCATCACTCGAAGAAACCCCCGAAGTACCGCCATCTTTCGTACAAAAATCAATTCTTGTTTACAGCACCGTGCTATGATACGGTAAATATTGTTTTTCAAATTACAATGCAGATTGTTCTGCACGGATACGCTTGTTTTAGTTATAAGTTCTGTGAGTCATTCCCACCCTTCACCAGTCACGTTCGTCTTCTTATCCAGTTCAACAAAAACTATAAATCGTGTTTACTTGCAAGAGATTTGTTAAATAACCTGTGAACCAACCAGTTAACGATAACACTGGGCAACAAAACTAAACCTTTTTTGGCACACGAAGAAGAATACCTGATCCTAATAGAACTTTTCACGCTGAATTCAAATATGTAAGTAGTTTTTCTCCGTTACCCACAGTTTTTTGTGAGGCCCAGGTTAAGTGTGAAAGAAATGTGTATATTTATATACATTCATGACACTATTCACTTACCTAAAATGTGAGAGTTGTTGATTTCCTCCTGTGTTTTGCATCTGGAACATCCCTCTCCAGCATCCAACAGTAATCAGCAAGCATTCTTGCACTCCACTGTCCCTGGTACCTCTTTTCCATGGCGGAAATGTCTTGGTGGAAACGCTCCCCGTGTTCGTCACCAATGGCACCAAGATTTTCAGGGAAGAAAGCCAGGTGGGAATCCAAGAAATGCATTTTGAGGGACATATTACACCCCATATCTTTGTATGAATTTAACAGTTCACCCACAGTCTCACGGTAGTTCGAGGTTTTAAAATTTCCTAAAAATTTTGCACAACATTTTTGAATGACCTCAATGCTGATTTTTCAACTTGGCTTAACATATCTTCAAACTTTTCATCTCTAGTCAATGCTCTTATTTGGGGGCCCACAAAAATTCCTTCTTTTATCTTAGGATCACTTACATGAGGAAATTTTTCCTTCAAGTAATGAAACCCAGCACTATTTTTATCCATTGCCTTAACAAAGTTTTTGAAAAGCCCTGACTTTATATGAAGAGGAGGTAGAAGAATCATGCCTGAGTTGACAAGAGGGGGATGTACAGTATTTTTCTGTCCAAGTGTAAATGTTTCACGCTTTGGCCATTCCTTCTGGATGTAATGATTTTTCTTGTCCCTGCTGTCCCATTCGCACAAGAAACAAGAAAATTTTGTATAGCCGAGCTGCAAACCCATTAACAATGCAATGACTTTCAAATCACAACATATGGTCCAACAATACCTGTCATATTGAATTTTTTCCAACAGGATTTTCATATGTTCGTATGTTTCCTTCATGTTAGTTGCATAAGCTAACGGCACAGAAGGGAATTTGTTGCCATTGTGCAAAAGGACAACCGTCATACTAGTTTTCGAAGTGTCAATGAACAGTCTCCAGTCAGCTGTCTTATGTTCATGACCAACGACATCCATCACAGTGCAAATATTGTTACAATACACTAAATATTGTTACAATACACTAAATCATTTTCTTCAGAATACAAATCTTGAAACTCGTCCTGACGGTTACGAAAGAAACACACTTTAGTGTCGTTCTGAAGGAGATTCCAGCCTTTAAGCCTAGAACCCAAAAGTTCCGCCCGTTTTTTGGACAATTTCAAATCTCGAACAAGGTCGTTTAAGTCGCCTTGAGTTAACAGATGATGTTCACAGGAAGAGGTACTTGCTTCAAAAGTAGGGTCATCTTTCTCGTCATTGTGAACTTCGGTATGTGCCTCATGTTCTGATTCATCTCCTACAATTAGATGTGTAGGGGGGTGTGGTACAGGTAGGCCCTCACTGTGAGGTACTGGCCTCATGGCAGATGGTAAATTTGGGTACTTTACAGTGTGTTTGGATTTTCTACTTATCCCTTTTATGTTCGTAGTACAAAAATAAGTCTGATGAATGATCTTTTGGTTCACGCCACACCATGGGAATGGCAAAGCTCATGCGCCGAGAAGCCTTAGCCCAATCTGTCAGACGTTTCACACAGGTCGAACAGCAGATATGAGGGGCCCAGTTTTTATCTTGATCTCCCACTTTACAGCCAAAATATAGTTCATAACATTTTTTAACTAGCGACGTTAAATTTCGTCGTTGATCTTGAAATGTCAAATCCCCGCATACGTAACAGAAGTTATCTGGGTAGTTTAAACACTTCCTTGACATATTTACCCACTATCTAACACAACACAAATCACAATACAACCTCACTCGGTGCATACACACTGAATGTCTGTTGAATACTGGAGTGTTGTGTGATAGAGAAGACTGCTGTCCGACGTCATGTCACGACGTGGCGTTGCATGACTCCTCCTGCACATTGACTGCCTGTTGCTGGGCACAAACAGCTACTACCTTCATAATGGTAAATTATAATTTATTATAATTATTATTATTTGTGCCCTCCCTCTATTTGAAATCATTAAATACATTGTTTTATGTACATTAGTTATCACTCCAAAACGCCCAAAATCCTGGAAAAACAATACTTAACAAAGTCATTACACGAAAACTGTGGGTAATAGAAAACTTCTGATTGCATATTTGAATTCAGCACAAAAAGTTACATTAGAAACACACTAAACTTTTCATGTGCCAAAAACTGTGTTTGCCAGTGTAATCAATGGCTGTTATCTCACATTCATGCCACATTTCTTCTGTGGTCATAGAGTAACCAGCGGCGAAACGCCGTGCTATTGTGGCAACTTCTCCGACAGAGTGGTAATGCGTTTAGCAGCACGTACTGTTACTAGGGGCATTCCATCTGAATGTAGATTTACAAACGGAATGCGTTTCTTGTACTTGGGAATTCCTTTCGTAAAATCATTGTGCGGTTTGAGGTTTTCACTGCTGTAACTGTGAGGGTTATTTATTTGTACCTGACGCCGTGTACCTTTCTAAATGGGTAATCAAAATGTGATCTGCGCTGTTCCGGGATACTACGCAGCTTAGAGTGGCGATCCTTTACAGACGTTTCGGGAGAACCTATTGGTCCCATCGTCAAGGATCAAGAACTCCAAGACGGGCTTCGTTGTCCTTGAAGATGGGACTTCTTGATCCCCTGAAGATGGGACAGAGAGGTTTTCCCGAAACGTCGGTACAGAATCACCACTAAACGCTGCGTAATATCCCAGAAGAGGGCAGATCTCATCTACATTGCGGCGGAAGCCTGAAATCAGGCAGCTGATTAATCTGATTACAGTATTGAGATAGAATCCGAATTTACAGGATTCAGAAGATGGTGTATGGTACAGAGGTGACTAATATGTTGAACACTGTTTATCGCCTGAAGCTGTAGAAACCCACGACGTTTTGGAAAAATATATTATCTTCGTTAGCTGGAAAGGTGAAAGGGTGGACTGTTGTAGAAAACTCTACTTTCAATCAGTGGGCACCAGAGATTTCCTTCTCTGTGTTCCACCTGAAGAACACAGATCCAGCCTCTGATACGTTGTGGTTATTTCTAGCTTCAGACAATGGACAATGCCCAAAGTAACTGTTGGTTCTGTTGAGACAGGATGTTGAGGTGGCTGTGTTGACTGTTGCAGAGAATTATGGACTCTGCGGAACAGGCGGCACTGTCGCACAAGCTGGACACAGGATCATCAGTCCGCTACTATAACGCGCGGCGTCTCAACGAATTTGGTCCTGACGGTCGCCTTCAGGACGGCTCGAAGGAGATCAGCCTGACGCAGAACAGGCATTTCGACCAGCTGGCCGTGAACACCAGCCTCAGCTCCGTCTTGCTGCCCCCGGATGTGCGCGACTCAGGTGACTGTTTGCGTTAGTACACCGCCATGTTGATTACGTTGTGCAGAACCATCTTGTGCACACGTGCATGAGTCTAGTAGGCACCTCACTACACAGCTGGCTTGCGTAATAAGAGTGTACATTGTGTGTCATATTTGTTTCCTCCCTCCAGTCAAACGCACTCTTAAACCACCCTCTGTGTCTTACAACTTTGAATTATAATTCCGCTTTAATTTTGCTTATTTAATTAACCTTTTAAAGCCTAGCGGTAACTTTACGTACCACCAGGTTTAACATTAAAAAATTCTACGTGGTGCCCACATTGCGTTTATGTGTTTTGTACGGATCTCAGAACAAACAGCAACTTTTGCCTTATAAAACATTAGGAGATTGGTTTTTATAACCGAAGTGGAGAGTGTTTACAGCGCGGTACGCACTGAGTCCTTATAAAAAACATATACGCTTCGTCTTTAAAGGGTTAATTAAGTACACAGAGTATTATTCCAGCAAATTAAGAAATCCCTCGCTTTTTATGAAGCCTGAAATTTTACTAGTCTCTTTCAAAGAATTCTAAACCTGTAGAATACAGTTCACGTGCATCTCAACACTATCCTTCAACTGACCCATCCACCTATCAAGTGGTCTTGTCCCTGGAAGCTTTCTGAACAAAATTTTGAGTTTCCATTGCGCCCTAAATGCTCTACTCATATGATCCTCCTTGGTTTGTTCCGTCAAATAATACGTTGGTTATGGAAGACTGTGAAAATAAATTATGGCGCCTCAAGAAACAGCTGATTTTAATAATAGAATTCTAAGTTCTTTCATTTTTACCTCGACCTGTCAATTTACTCTAAATTAATTACAAATAACTTCCATTTTCGAGTCAATGTTACATTGTAATTCTGACCATGTTAATTTATTAACTTTATGGGCTTTTTAGTGTTTTAATTTTGCTTGTGGCTAAGTGACTGACGGACTAACTCCGTGGAGCAGAGTCATTTTTAAGAGCTAATACTCGTAGTTTCTCATCTACTCGAGGAATTCCCCGCATTTTGTAGAAATCGGAGCTTCTTTTCTGTGTTCAAAGCAGCCCGCCTCTTGTCTGTGCCTTGCGTTAGATCAACCCAGTCCACACCCTCTCATATTATTTCTTAAAATCAGTTTTAATATTATCATGACATCCACGCCCAGATTTTCCAAGCGGTTTCTTACTTCTTTTCGCGAATATTTACTATTAAAACGCCTATATTAAAATAGCAACGTTGGCTAATTATGCCATTGCAAGGCTTTAAAAAAGACTTGCTGATTCAATCATTTATTTATTCATTCATTCATTCATTCACGCATTCATGTATTCTATAGTCTGTTTTACGGCAGGTCCATAGCTTCTTCCAAAGTGAGTCCCCCGCATAGTGCGATCTAGTGCTTCATGTTTCAATTTCCAGTATCCCTACTTTTCCTTAAGGTCATCCAGTAGCTGCTAACGTCTTCGTCCTCGTCCTCCTGTCACTTCTATTCTTGCTTCTGTATGTCCTTCTCTAACGTGTTTTATAAGGCAGTTCCTACGCAAGATATGATCAAACTAGTCACCCGTCCTTCTTTTTATTGTATGTTGGATATTCCTTTCCTCCTTGACTCTTTTTAATACTTCTTCCTTTCTCACAAGATCGGTCCAACTGGTCTTCTCCATCCTTCTCCAGCACCACACTGTTGTTTTCAGAAATAAATCTATCAAAGGGTAGTGTTAGAGCATTGATAGGTAAAAGGAATTAATTAGCCGATTTCCCAGAATCCTAAATGCACGCTCGGGCCACTTTAATCTCGGACAAGAAGCCCCAGTTAAAAATCGTGCATAAACTGTATGACGCCAGAGATGACCTGGGCGCTGTGGAGAAGATATGACTAACTTGTCCTTACCAGCAACAGAAGCCCGATTGTCCAGCCCGTAGTGTAGTCACTGTACCGACTGAGCTATCGCGGCTTTCACATTCGAATATGTTGCACTCTTCTGGGTTTAACTTTGCCAGTGGCTACATAAATCCTCAACACGTGATAAAGAAAGAAGTTAGAAGGCAGTGCATGCCATGACAGCGTATGGGGGAGTGGCGTTATATCGCCACTCATTCTTAACCTCGTCGCTCGTTGTAGATGAGTGATATGATAATATTATTACCAGCCATGATGCATCTTCCGAATAATCCAGAACATACGAATTTAAGATCTTGTAGTCAGCGTGATATAACCGGGCCTTTTCAGTTGCAATTTATCAGGAGGAAGCCTGTCTTTGCGAAGTTACGGATTTCCCGACATAACAGGTGAGCAGACGATAAAGGCAAACAGTAGCTTCTTCTTTTCAACCTTCGTGTTCTTCTGAGTCTTCTTCTTCACCTCCTTCTATTCCTCCACACCCACTTCTTTATCTTCTTCCTCCATCGTCTCTGCGAGCGTCGTCATCCGCCCAACTGTGCCTTCAGTTCTTAAAGTGTTCATTACATGCACAGCATCATTCGCCAAGCAGTTCCGACGTTAGAACTGAAGCGCTTTGTCTACACCGTGGACCGAGCTAGCCAGTTGGGTTTCAAGCTTTTGTAGTTGTGTAACTGATACTGAGGGAGCAGTTGCGTCTCGCTTGTTTAAATGTTGCAGTAAGCAGACAGGCTATACGTAGAGATAAAAACACGGATGAATTGGCTTTGGTCTGTCAGTTCAGAGTCAGAGTTCTCGGCTTTCACTCGAAATTGAAACTCGTATCTTGTTTCGTGTCTCGACAGTTCTGAAGTTCGATATCATAACTAGTGATTTATATGATTTTATCCAGTCCCTCCACACAAATTGCTGAGTAGTACCTTAGCACAAGTCACAAACATTTCCTTTCGCAAATTTCCCAAATTTTTAGTGAAAGTAAGCTTAAATATTTTAAGATGTTTGGAGTACGTAATTGAGAAAGGGCCGATCCCAGTGGCCGCGCGGTCTAAAGCCGCTCGCTTGCATGGGTTGCGGGTTCGAATCCCACCGGGGGGATAGGTGTCTGTCTCTCGTGAGTGTTCTGTGTTGTCCGGTAGAGGTCTCTGAGTCGGGCTGATCATTCGTCCAGAGGAGTCCTACCGAATGTGATGTGATGTGCCGGAGTGTGATTGTGAATCCTCGATAATTAGGAGGGCCTGGCCCACTAGGGGCTGTTGGGCCACGGAAAAAAAACGGAGAAAGGAACATTAAATAAACTGAGAAATTTTCTGACAGGCCTTTTATTGTTAGTTCTGCTAAACTGATGTCTGTTTGGTTGGACATGTAGCAGTTATTGTGGAAACAAGAAAACGAACAGCAAACTCTATGGAAAAAGTTTCTGCAGAAAAAATTTCAAAATGCTTTTTTGAGAGAAGCGGTTCAGGGACTGAAACTGTATTGAATTAATTCAGTACCGTATGTAACAGAGTGCGACTCTATTACCTGTCTGATACCTTTCTATTACCTGTATGATATCTTCGAATTTTGCCGGAAGTAGAAGCTTTGGTATGTTGAGTTGTGTAAATTGATTAACTAAGTTTTTAATTTATTCGTTGGTTAGGTAGTTGATTGTCTCGCTAGTTAGCTCATTTATCAACATTGCTGTAGCTAGCTCTCCACGTGGAGGACAAGCCTCAAGCCCAATACAATCCATGTGGGATTTGTGGAGGACAAAGTCAGAAAGAGACAGATACATCTCTATGCATACAGGTCAGACATCAGTCAACTGAGGTTCCATATTCATCTGTCACCATCTTTATCACAAGCGGCTAGTACAATAGATTATTCGAAGCTGCAGGACAAATTCATCCACTGTGATCCCACTCCTCTCAATTTTATGTAGCTTTTTAACCAGTGTGTTTAGAAATAAATTAGTTGTAAATTTAATGTGTTCCATGTACGTGCACTATATCATACAAAAAACACTAATCACCAACAAATGCACAAAGAGAGTTTTATCATCAATCGTAACACACTCCTACATGTTTCTACCCTGCTGGGTCATCTTCAGGGAGAACTTTCCGTTACCGTTACACTAGGGCCCGGACCACGGAGGGTTCACGCCTCCAAAAACAACGCAGTACACAGTCAACAGCACATTCTCACTCAACCGTAAAGTGCAACCCTAGTGTAACGGTAACGGAAATTTCTCCCTGAAGATGACCCAGCGGGGTCGAAACATGTAGGAGTGTGTTACGATTGATGATAAATTAGTTGTAGCCTAATTAGGTAATTAGCTATGTAGCATGTCTGTTAACGAGACAGCCAGTTGATTACTTAGCTAGGCAGGCAGCTTTGTAGGGAACTGGGTAGCTAATTAGTCATATAGTTAGTTAGCAATTTAGCTGTTCCATTAACGTTAACTAAAACCTCAAGTTCCATTCCAAACAAAACTCCGATTTCCATTTCAAGTTCAACAGCTGCATGTTTTGATCCTAATAATGAGAACGTCAGGCTTTTCCATAAAAACTTTATATTAAAGGTCAAAATTGTATGCTGTCATAAACACTTGGTTATGAGATCTCGTAGTTTATAACCTTTACGTTCCTGAATTTTTCGTTGCCTTTCCAAAATTGCGAAAAGCGACTATTAACTGCGTAATTTCCGTCTGTCTGTCTGCATGGAACAACTCGACCCCCACTGGAAGGATTTTTATGAAATTTGATGTTTGAGGATGTTTCGAAAATCTGTCGAGATACTGAAGTTTCATTAAAATCTGACAAGAATAACGGGTACTTTACATGAAGACCTGTGTACGTGTGTGATATCTCGCTGAATTATTCTTAGAGTGGGAAATGTTTCAGACAAAAGTTGGAGAGAAAACCAAAACATATATTTTTTACTCAATAACTTTTTTCTGAAAATGGTGCCCTTTATGAGATAATGTGGAACAATACGGTACAGCCAGACAGACCACAGACGACACTATAATACGGCGCATGCGCTTTGTATGCTGAGTAACTAAGGCTACAGACACACACTCAGAGTATGTAATTCTTACTGCTTTCCCACGGCAACAATGGTTACGCGAACACGCCTCAATATTGCGTTATATACATTGCGTCTTTTGTTATTCTTTTTTAAGACCCTTAGAGTAGCTATTGTTGTTGTGTGTCTTTCTTTACGCCTCAAATAAAGTTGTTAAAATCCAAGTCTCATGTATTATATTTCCAGCTACGTAGCAATCGTCTATTCCGTACTTTACGGTGGAAGTTTTTGTGCCCGTGCGAGGTGTAAGGAATTTTGTTCTATTTAATTATATCCGATATCAAGCTTCTGATTTATGTCTTGATGAACTTTACAGATCTGTAACCATAAATTAAGAAATTGTGTTCTGAATAAAATGCTAATTTCTTATGACATTACGAAATTTTGAAATTGCGGAGGAACCTACATTTCAGTTAGCATGTTCTTCCGTATCTTTTGTGTTCATACTTTCTTCAATAGCCGGATATACTGTGACTAAAACGTAATTTATTTACTCTTTAATTCCGTACTTTACTATTTTTGCTGTACTGATTTGTTGAGTACTTATTTTTATGTGCAAATCTCCGTTCTGTGCACCTCGCGTATTCTTTACACTCACTGACCTAGGACAGATATAACAGTAGGTCCTGGGTTTCGACGCCCAAGGCCGCGACTTCCTTCAGAGGTAGTGGGGCACCAGATTTTCCATCCAAGTGCAGAAAGACCCATAAAAAGAAAGCAGAAGCTCCGTAACGAGTATTTTGTATTCGTTCCAACGGAATTCATACAAGCAAGCCCGCAAACCCTACTGTTACACTGGAAGGGTTAAGACTGGTAAGATGCAGATATGAATTCGACGTTTCTGGGAGCTTCAGGAGGCGAGAAAGGGAGATTCTGGCGGGGAGACGAGCACTAGTCGGTCTGTGAGGGTGCTGGTGTTTGTTAGATGGGTTTTACTTAACCCATGTTTTGATTATGTAATTATGTTCCCAGATAGTTAATTCGGCTGTTAGTTAAGTAATTATATGTGTTAGATATATAGCTAGACAGCCAAACATTGGTGCAGCCAGTTAGCTTTTTCGTTATTTTCTTAGTATGTTAAATTTTTAATTAATGTTAATGAGTTAATTTCCTTCTTAGTTTGTTAGTTATTTAGACAATTAGGTTGCTAGGTAGCGATTAATTTATCTCGTGGTTATGCCGCTTCAGTCAGCTGTGAACATTTGAATTCTTCAGATGAAAGACCTGCAGTTTGACTGTGCCTTGCAGATCAGGAAGTGCTGAACGCCATTAAGTGGTCGGAACACCTGGACCCGCTCTTCGTCAACAACTACGAGATGGACCCATCACTGTCTTGGCAGTACTTTGGCAGCTCCACAGGCTTTCTCAGGAGATACCCCGGTGAGTAAGCAGCTGTGTTCTGTCCTTTAGTTTCTTACAAAAGTTTCTCTAAATCCTTATAAAACGTTTATTGAGAGGAATGTTTAGTTTTAAAACCCTACAATTATAAATGAATTATTATTACTAGTGGAGGTGGTGATGGTGGTGGCGATAGTAGTAGTAGTAGTAGTAGTAGTAGTAGTAGTAGTAGTAGTAGTAGTAGTAGTAGTAATTGGGCATGAAATCGATGAAATACGTGTTTTTTAAATTCTGTATAGTATTAACGCTGTGTATGATTTTAAATTCAAAGAAACACAAAGTGGAATCATATTTTTAACTGACACATTAAGATCGTCTGTGATCCCAGCGTTGAAGTCTCCGAACATAACCTTCAACACGTGTGATCCATGTTTCAACAAGAAATCAAAGTCCTTTTCATATACGTTTGACGTTTGTTTCAACCGATAAGTGACTACCACGGTACTTCAATACGCTTTCAGTCGGCTATCGTTTTAAAGACGTCGATCTACGAAGTTACTCTTTCCGTTACCGCTGCCGGTGTCTGATTACACATACTGGAACGACTTTGTTTGTTTGTTTGTTTGTTTGTTTGTTTGTTTGTTTGTTTGTAGTCAGGCTCACTCGGTGTTAGCCGCAAGCTCCAACGTGGCTTTCAGAAATGTCCTGCAGAAACCCCTCTTTGAGTGCAATTTATTTGAGCATCTTACAGGCCACTAGATTAACTGCAATTTATTTTGTCGAAAGCTAAATTTCTCGGCTTATCCGATGATGGACTCGTGCATGACTTCCCAATTCGACAGAAGTCCCGATGGAATTGCTGAAGACCAGTCAATCTCCTTTCTTTTTGAAACCCTAAGCCCAGAGGCTCAGTCATATTGCTGTAAATTAACGACTCGAAAAAAAAACGTTTTTCAGAAATCGCTTATGCATCGTAGTTCTCGGAAATAGCAAACTTCTCGCGTTTCTGCAGACTCTGAATTTTTTTGTGGTGACACCCTACAATCTTGGAGACTGATAGCCAATTTTTGGAGTAATGCTGTCCTTGATATTCAGAGTTACACTTATTTTGCTTAAGTGTGGATATATCATGAGGACCGGGATAGCGTAGCCGGTTTAGCAAGTAGCTACGGGCTGGGCGTTTTAAGGATCGAAGTCCGGTGGGGGTGAGATTTTCCGTACTTGCTCAGACGTGCCCTGGATCCCACCGAGCCTCCTGTACAATGGGTGTCGGGTCTCTTTCCAAGGGGTAAAACCGCCGGGGTGTGGCCTTAACCACCCATCCCCATCTAGCGCCGAAGTTAAAGAAATATTAGAGTTATACTTCTACTCACCCTCTGCGCGTTCATGGCCTGTTCTAGGGTAACCTTTATCTTTACCTTTACCTTTACCTTTGATACATCATGTGGCAAGGATGATGTGGATCATGAAGCGGCTGACAGAAACCTTGACTTTTCAGAACCACAAGATGGGAGAAATATTTTGGTGCCTCATTTGTTATAACTGAACTTTAGCCTGTGTAGGTTCAGTTCTTCATACAGAGGGCTAAAAGCCTGTTGGCCTAATTCTGAACCGAACGTTGCAGCGATCAAGTGGCCAGCCGACTACTCAACGTCGAGAAGCGGGCAGGAGCTACACGATTTCCGGACCAGCTCTTGGTATATAGACTCTGCGACAAGCCCGAAGGACGTGGTAATCCTGCTTGATAGCTCGGGGTCGATGGTTGGCGAACGCAGGGAGATAGCCAAGAGCGTCGTCGGCGCCATACTGGACACGCTTGGAAACAACGACTTCGTGAACGTGTACAGATTCTCTGACACGACTGAAGAGCTGGTGCCCTGTTTCAAAGACATGCTGGTCCAGGTAAAAACACACTCCCGATTGTGCACGTGCAGATTATTCCACTGTGGATTATTTGTGCACATTCGTCTTAAAACTTTTAACGTACGGGAGATTTAAATCCCAAAGTAGCCGCTGACGGCCGGGGTTCTTTTCGCGTTAAATTCCCGTTTTCGCACTTGCTGATATTATCCCTTGTATTTCACACAGTTTTAAAGATAAAAACTTCAAATAAAAAGTACACGCTTAAGAATGAGTACAATTAACCGTTACACAAGTTTCAAGAATATCCACCTATTTTTACGCGGCTGAGTTGAAGGTCATTTTTATTTTGTTTATTTTTTACTGTAAGCTTCAATTTGCAGATTTATTCGTTTAAAATAACACTTGCAGTATGTGGCGACACTGTGCTATAAAGTTTGGAGCTGCCTGTACCTGTCATCGTATGTCCTGAGGCGCCGTTTGGGTTTCAGTCTTGTAATGATGTTTAGGTTTCGTGGTAGTGGCGCCTTATCTGGGTGCTGAGTTCTTGGGCAATGAATCGGAGAAGAAAAGAATGCATACAGCCGTTCATTGCTCTGATGAGTGCAATATGGGACCTCACGAAAGCGTCCTTCACTGTGCTCTAAGGATTTCTTCGTAACTATTTTGAATTTTAGTTTGAACCTTATTTCTGTCTTGAACTTAACGATGCGGCCCATTTCCTGTCCTAGCAATAACTAGCGACAAGCCAGGCACTGCAGACACTTGAATCACCGATAAGGGAAATCACAGAGTGGTTTATGCGGCGAAAGAGAATTCGCTGACGTGTTTTTTCCGCCAAAAACACAGAGAAAAAAAAGGGGGGTTGTGAATGCAACATAGGGTTGTATGCTACAGCATGTTTCCTAGTATATCACACCAAACCGCATTTCTGAAGTCCAACTGACACTAACATGGAAAGGCGGAACGCACAAATGTAAGTACATACCGGTACTGTAATTACGGGACTATTGTTTTTCAATGGCATTTTATTGATGAAATAATGGGGTAAGGGGGTGTGGATTTTACAGAAGGGGCTCTATGAATGAACAGAGACCTGTCGTAAGGTCCTTTATGTGTGTTTATTTGCTTCACGTTGCCAGTATGAGACAGAAACAACTACTGTCTGCACACGTCTGTAAATAACTCGTGACTGCTAGAAAAATCGTAAGGTTGTAAGATAAAATTAAACCTCACCAGTGATAATTTTAACCAGAATTAAATTTCACACAATCTTTTATGCCTGTACAAGCCTTTTAGACAAGTACTGCGAAAAAGAGACATGTGATTATAGATGCAGGAAATTTAAAAAAAAAACATGGCGTTGCGGGACAGTGTTTTCCCGTTCGGCAGCAAAGGCTTAATTATGGCTAGGCTTAGGATTATTTGCATTTTGCACACTGCATATGTAAAATGAAACTACAGTCAAACTTTCAGTTAGGGCCTATCCTATGAGTAATGAATTCATATTTCATTATTTATAAGACTGGCCCAAAGTGAAGGTTTAAATGTAGTTCTGTTTTACATACGCATTATGCAAGCTGCATATAATCCTAAGCGTAATTGTAACATTACTATGGTGTATGTTGGCAAAATCTGCTTTGAACTATACAAAGTATCTTATGTGTATTTCAAATATCATTTTCCACATGTCTTTCTCAGTATGTGTAACTGTAATTCTTGAAAGAGCCTAAGGACCGTAAAAAATTATTTACTTTGCGCATTATAAGTGTTGCTAATTTAGTCCACTTCGATATAATGCTAGATGACACCTAGAAAATATCAAGAGACAAGTTATTTGCAATTTTATCCATCTACAAAACGTTTGAAATTTCAACTACTTTTTTCCAAACACTGACTGACAAAAAATTCTGTGTTTCAGGCTACTATGGCGAACATAAGAGAAATAAGAAGTTACTTGGACACAACAAGAACAGAGAACATAGCAAACTTCTCATCAGCACTCATTACGGCTTTCGAAATACTGCACAAGGTCAGTTCTTGTTTACTCTGAACAGTGTCTTGCATGCTCATGTATGACTGTCATTTCTATGTCTCCTTCCCGCCTCAAAACTCTAGAAATTCTTATTAAATACAAAATATGCAGGACAGAATGTGGACACAGTGTGACAGTTTCTCAATTTGTCTCTCTCGCTTTCAATTTTCTGACCTTTGAAATGTTTTAAGGTAATCTTGTATAAAAAATACTATGAGGGTGTACATTTTGGAACACAGGTTAAATTCCAAATTTCCTGTTTGAAGTAAGTACTGTAGCTACTTAAATAACTTTCGTACTTCGGTAATATACTCGTACAGCGTTTTATTACTTCTGTTTGTTCCAGGTCTGTAATAAGTCCATTTAACATAATCAGAAAATTGGACTACTGTGGTTGTTTGTTACATAGCAGAATCCATAATTTCAATTTAAGAAACATAATTATATCGGGTCATTATGTTCCCCCTTAAAAATAGGCCGCGCAGAAAAATCTTTTCTCTCTTCTCTGTTGACAAAGCATAAAGGAAATTTTGTGCGAGCATGCTTCCTCAGATTGTGGGCGTGGCGCATCTGGCAAATCTGAAAGAGACGTACAAGGTGCAGCATAGAAAGGGTTAACGAATAATTTATGAGTTTATGCATCATGCGCAGTATTGTTTGCTTCTGTTAAGACCGGATTTTTGTACCTGCAATAAACAACAAGACGAAATAACTGAACAGGTTTCTGTAGTGGTAATATTTTAGTCAAATAATGAACACAAAATATTCAGTCCAGCACAACTCACGTTTAATATTTAGTATCTGCACCTACAGAACATGTCGGAGTCTTAGGACCATCCTCAAGTGCCACATAAGACTCAGTACAAGGTAAAACGAGGGTGCACCCACGAGCGGGCTGCGGGGCTGCAGCCACCCCCCCCCCCCCCGCCCCGCCCCGCCCGGCCAAACTGAAATTTAAAAAAAAGAGATTTTGTAGCTATTGTTATCAAAAGTTTTACGTGATTTCCCCTTCAGCCTAAAACAGCCACTGAAATCGGATGAAGACTAGTACAGTAGAATTTTGAACAATAAGTTAATAAAATTTAAAAAAGGGCAAGCAGGTAGGGCGCTGTGATTAAGTCATGGAACATGTAGTTAAATTCGTATGTACATAAATGCAGGTACAGACAGTGTTGTGGTCTACTTGCCACATGATTTTTATAACACAATTTTTAAAATCGGACATGAAGTATATATAGTCCCAGGGTCACGACTCTCCCCCCCCTCCCCCGCCGAAAGGAAAACTTCTGGGTGCGCACCCGTCACGAACCCGTAATTTTCCCCTACCATATTAACTTTAACGGCCCAGCGGTACACAGCAGAATGTATTCTCACTAAATTATTTAAAATTTTCCACCAAAATATCGTAGGAGTCCTCATATTCCTTTGATGAAAATCAACATTTCTCACCAACAGCTCTGCGTGGCACGCAGCAGTGAACTGGAAGGCAACTGTTACGTCACACGAGCCAGTGATAACGCACGCGTGATGACTTTAAAATCACGCGCGCATGTTTTAATAAACCACAACCATACAGTACTAACCTGTCAACTTCGGCGCGATTAACCTTTTAAAGCCTAGCGGTAACTTTACGTACCACCAGGTTTAACATTAAAAAATTCTACGTGGTGCCCGCATTGCGTTTGTGTGTTTTGTACAGATCTCAGAACAAACAGCAACTTTTGCCTTATAAAACATTAAGAGATTGGTTTTTATAACCGAAGTGTAGAGTGTTTACAGCGCGGTACGCACTGAGCCCTTATATAAAACAGATATGCTTCGTCTTTAAAGGGTTAAGAAAAAACCCATCACGCGTCTCGCAGTCACAGATGCGTGGTTGTTGAAAACGAAGGCACAAAGATGGGCTTTCAGGAATAATTTTGCGAGTCGTTTCGTTTAATGCGGATCATCGCTACAGTAGGATGTAGAAGGTTTATCTTCCGCCTCGGTCAAGAACAGGATAAGAACGTCAGGAGATTCTTTCTTGGAACATCAAAGTCTTAATAAATAAGAAGCTGCACTGCCGTAATTTACAAGGTAAAATTCCGCCGTTAAACACAAAGTATATTGTCAAGTACAAGAACGGAAATTAAGCACTGTGCAGTTAAACCTTGGAAACGGAAAACACAATACACTGAAATTGTTGTAAAATATTTATGCTGCAGAGTCAAATCCATAAATGACTGATTAGCTTACCACATTACTTTGTAAGCGCTTAAATAACAGAAGATAGATGCGGTAGGTCAAACGCAGGACGGATGAGGAATCAACATTCGAACGACTGCAGGGGCAGATATTTGTCTCATCTCCACAAGCATCCTTACTGGCTCCTTCCACAGAAACACTGCAGCGGATCGGCAACACTGACCGCTCGCTGCCATGTAGCGCCCAGGTGTGGCTGGAAGTCCAGTTCCTTGAAATTTCTTTACGGCCTTTGCCTCTTTTTAGAAAGAGAATCTTAAAACAAAGAATACATTAAGAAAATATCAAAACGTGTATACAGTAAATCACTGTATTAAGAGAGCAGATACACGTAGCACTCAAGTGCACGTGTACCTAGTTGCATAAATATACAGCTTGGAGTTGCTTAGAAAAACGTAACTAAACTGTTAAAATTAACATTGCCTTCAGGGAAAAGAACGGATATATGTGGCTGTTATTTTACGTTAAAGAATTGTGGAAGGCGAAGCTACTGGGAATTGTCGAATTGGGAGGTCAGATGGTAAATAGGAATATAAAAGTTGGATCTTATGCAGATACAACATTTAGAACTTAATTTCCCTTCCTGCCTTAAAGTTTGCCACAAACTCGAATTTAAAAAGAAGCGCAATATTTTTATGTGGAAAGTAATGATGTGGCAGGTTATGTAATGCGCAGGATTTTAAACACATATTTGTAGGCTTCTCAGTAAAATGCAAGGCAGAGGAGCTTCGGTAGTACGAAGGACTTTAAAGTTGACATATGTAATAAACGCATCCTGTTTGGCCAAGGAACGGTGCAATCCAGAAAATGAGAATTCTGAAAAAATTTATATATTCTTTAAGAACACTTTTTTAAACGGGACGAATGATTTGCTTAAATTGCGTCCAGTAAGAAAAACGCTATTTGGGGGGGGGGGGGGATTTAATAATTCTGGGGTCAAAAGTCAAAGTTCCTTCTGTGTTGGCGCATTCGTGCAAACCTGTTGAGTTTCATCTCCATTCACATGTGACAGAAAGCAGTTAACGTAAAACGGACACCAAATTCACGAATCTATTAGTCTGTTTCAAATTCGGCTTAGAAAACCCACAATTTAACAAATACAGTTACAGTATTTTTTTGTTGTAATGTCACTTTTATCTGTGATCCCTCGTTTTTAAATTTTGTGTGACTTGCATTTAAGCACCTTGTGGTTATGCAGCCATTTCAGCGGTACACGCCTACAGATATTCTACAGCAGGGCGGTGGAAACTTCCTACTCCTTTCCACTTTTTTGTCTCAGACTTCGCTTTCAGCAAATGTCAAAGGAAATGTTGCTCAGGCATTCGAAATTCCTCTTTACAAAACTTGAGATTTTTCGCGGGGAGAGGGGTTTAAATATTTACTGGGTCTTGTGTATGACAATTTGCAGCTTATCCTTATATCTGGTAATATCTTCAAATGGCGGACTGACAGCGGACAAGACTAGAAAGATATACACCCAGCATCCAATTTGACGATATTACAGAAATTGGGAATACGAATAAAAGCACATTATTGTTTATTCTACCGCGCTTTTATATACAACCTTGGGCCTGTTTTATCAAAGAATCGTAGAAACTATAAAACGCAGAAAAGGAGACATAAATTTAATATTCCCCTTAATTCACCTGCTTACATGTCATATATGTATGAACAAGTACCACTAAATGTGTATGTGCCGTGTTTGTATTGCATTCCCACCTAACAAGGTACAACTAAGGATTTAACCTTTTAAGGCCTGGCGGTAACTTTACATACCACCAGGTTTAACATTAAAAAATTCTACGTGGTGCCCACATTGCGTTTATGTGTTTTGTACGGATCTCAGAACAAACAACAACTTTTGCCTTATAAAACATTAAGAGACTGGTTTTTATAACCGAAGTGGAGAGTGTTTACAGCGCGGTACGCACTTAGTCCTTATATAAAACAGATACGTTTCGTCTTTAAAGGGTTAATATAGCCTACAAGAAAAGCGGCAGACATCTGAAGAAATTATTTGAAGTTGTTACACGCTTTATTATGAATGGAAATAGTAAATCTAAAATCCAATCAAAATCTTTTGATGCGGGATAACTAATGACATGAATATAACGAGCCCCGTCTATGTTACTCGAAGCAGTCAAATTTGTGTGGGAGGTGGTACTTCGAAGAGAAGAACAGAATGAATGAAGACTGCACGAAACATGATAATATTAATTCCCAATGAGATGCAAATTCCATCGTATTTTTCCTATTTGTCGGGAAAACATGAATCTTCATGTAGGGTTTCTTGTATAAGTCAGGTTGACGGTGTTAGATGTTAAGTTCACCTGAACACGTACGTTCGGCGCGAATTATTACATAAACTTATAGACGCACAAATGTTGCAAGCAACGCAAATCAAATGTATAACCCTGCAATAAGAACAGCGAAAACATGACGCAATATATAAAATGACAAAAAAGTTTTGTAAGTAATAACGGAAATATTTCGGGCATGCACCGTTCCTTGTTTCACCCGCTCGCCACGGTGAGGCACAGGATATGAGCGGGACCTGAAAAGAGACCCAAAAAAAAGGAAAAAAAAAGAGAAAAGTACACAATTAGTAAAAACACTAAGGCGTGAAGTCCGGGAACAAGCAAAAGTAGTACTAAGTACGGTCCGTCAATAAGAACTTGGAAATGCTAAAAACTTACCTGCGCTGTCCGTGTTCTTGCACTTCATTTGTGTTCATCTTATACAACGAGGACTTGCAATGTATTGTTCTTAATTCGGTATGCCACGCACCAATATTCATGGAAAATGTACGCTTTGTATTTTTGGGTCATTGCATATACAATCCTTTTCAGAAAAGAATCACTCAGTGACCATTTAAATACAAAGGTTAATTGTCGACTGTTGCGGATGAAAACAAACACACGGTATAACGAAGCGAAAGTTATCATTTTCAGACACAGTTACGGTTACTCGTCGGAAAAATAACAAAAATCGGTATGTTCTTGCATTTAAAGCGCAACGTGCATTTATCGCCTTGAAACGGCGCTTCTTTCAGTATGCGAGACAGCAGCATCAACAAAACAAAAATTTCTTCTTCGTCTTCGTCGTCTTCTTCTTCTTCTTCTTCTTCGTCTTCTTCTTCTTCTTCTTCTTCGTCGTCTTCTTCTTCTTCTTCTTCTATTGAAACGGCAAATAAAATATATCGTATTCGAAGGACGCTACATTCATTTCGGAAACCAAACCCTAACACAAGCGTGATCCTATCAACTACGTTCCCACTCTTTGCTTTCAGACTTACGGAAGAAATTCGCCACTGTAATAAGAAACCTGCCACGTGTAACATAGCCTGGCGGCTGTTCACAGAAACGTCCAACGCAAATCAATTCATTCGTATTCTAATACGGTCGCTTGTTCGACTGCTACTGAATATATCAGCTACATATTTTGTGTATGAGTATTTCAAAACATGACGTCGCCGACGACAATTCCACGACTTTAAGAGGCGGCACCTGAAATGTAAGAGCTACTAACGCGCGTTCACTCCTCCATTCGTAACGACGCACACGACCCACCTTCAATTCCTATCCCTCGATGTCCCCACGTTGTTGGTCCCTGGACATCCGGGACCTACCTTTGGTTTGTCCCTCGATGGCTGCTCCAGATGTTGAACGGTGCGATGATTTTATACAGCGCATTCACACCACATTCACACAAGCGTACCTAACATATGAATGAATGTATGAGTATCGGTAACGTTACGGTTTGCGGGTTGCTCCTTTCCACTTGGTCCTGGGTTCGACGTCCTGCTCCGCATGACTGCTGCTGCAATCCTTGGATTCTTACAAACGTTGACATAATCACAGCACTTGCTATTGTAGCACTATCACTACCACCCTCACTAGCACTAGCACTATCACTATCACTAGCACTAGCACTTATGAGGTCCTTGCAATCGCTTTCGTATTCACATCACACGTAATTAGACACTGAATAATCAAACGAACACCAAGTTTCTAACGTTCCACTCGAGAAAATCTAAATCACTGAAAAAAATACTATTAATACCACGAAGAACGTAACACACACTAAAGATATGTGGTACAATAATTATCATTCACTGCACAAACACTCTCGTAAACGCTAGAATATTTATATTCTGTACCCATACACCCCCAAAAATAAACAAGGCCAAAATTTTGAAGCCACACGCAATTAATCCACAGGTTAGCTGCCGACTACGCATGCGTTTTTCTAAAATGCTAAAGCGATATTCTCCAATAACAACGAATTTAGACAAACGCCTAAATCTGTCGAAATTTATTGTCACAGGCTGTCTGAAGATTAATACTGAACACGAAATTTAAAATAAATGCAGTTGCTAGCAGGTGATTCTTGCATTAATTTTGTGTATTAACGAGTGGATCTTACAGGTTCTAATGTCGGTTTAGTATGAAATCATTATAAACGAGTTTAGTGAATTAATTAGTCATTAATAATCGCCCGGTGGTACACAAATATCGGTGTTAATTAGATATTCTAAAAATATTTTACTTCGCGAAAACACGCTGTTGAGAAAAAGTCTCGTAGGTCTACCAAATGAGGTAAGAGAATGGAGTAAATTACGTATACATAAACGTTGTTGACATGCGCTCAAATGAAACGAATTTTACTTTCATCTGAAAAGTTTCCCGACTCTAAACACGATACGCATTGAAAATTTTGTGTGGAGTGCTAGTGAGAAGTGTCTGCTTTAAATTATGGGATCATAACATTAAGATGGAACAAGACTGCGACAGTGTGAACTGGACTTAATTGCTCGTGCCGATAAATGTGTGCTTTACACGTTTGGTGTTCAGCTTTAGTTTCTTACGTCTGCTGAACGATCGAGGCATGTCTTAACGGAAAAGGTGATGCAGCCTGTTAACACGCCACTACTTATAACGCTGTACACCTTCAATAATTCCACAGCGAAAGAACTGAAAATACCTTCCTATTCCGGGGTCATGAAGCCCATTTATTATAAAAATATTCTAATACATAATTTATGAAAGTATTTGGTCCCCCTATTCCCGGGCATGAAGCCCCTCCTATATCAATATATCCTACAATACACTTATGGCAATATTTGGCCCTCCTATTACAGGGCACGAAGCCCTTCCTATATCAATATATTCTACAATACACTTATGGAAATGTTTGACCCTCCTATTACAGGGCATGAAGCCCCTCCTAAATCAATATATTCTACCATACACTTATGGCAATATTTGACCCTCCTATTACAGAGGCATGAAGCCCCTCCTCCATCAATGTATTTCACAGTACACCTTATATAAATACTTAATTCTCCCATACCCGGGCATGAAGCCCCTCCTGTATCAATATATATACTCAACAATACACTTATGGCAATATTTGACCCTCCCATTACAGAGGCATAAAGCCCCTCCTCCATCAATGTATTTCACAGTACACCTTATATAAATACTTAATTCTCCCATTCCCGGGCATGAAGCCCCTTCTATATCAATATATATATTCTACAATACACTTATGGTAATATTTGACCCTCCTATTAGAGAGGCATGAAGCCCCTCCTACATCAATGTATTTCACAGTACACCTTATATGAATACTTAATTCTCCCATTCCCGGGCATGAAGCCCCTCCTATATCAATATATATACTCTACAATACACTTATGGCAATATTTGACCCTCCTATTACAGAGGCATGAAGCCCCTCCTCCATCAATGTATTTCACAGTACACCTTATATAAATACTTAATTCTCCCATACCCGGGCATGAAGCCCCTCCTGTATCAATATATATACTCAACAATACACTTATGGCAATATTTGACCCTCCCATTACAGAGGCATAAAGCCCCTCCTCCATCAATGTATTTCACAGTACACCTTATATAAATACTTAATTCTCCCATTCCCGGGCATGAAGCCCCTTCTATATCAATATATATATTCTACAATACACTTATGGTAATATTTGACCCTCCTATTAGAGAGGCATGAAGCCCCTCCTACATCAATGTATTTCACAGTACACCTTATATGAATACTTAATTCTCCCATTCCCGGGCATGAAGCCCCTCCTATATCAATATATATACTCTACAATACACTTATGGCAATATTTGACCCTCCTATTACAGAGGCATGAAGCCCCCCCCCCTCCATCAATGTATTTCACAGTACACCTTATATGAATACTTAATTCTCCCATTTCCGGGCATGAAGCCCCTCCTATATCAATATATTCTACAATACACTTATGGCAATATTTGACCCTCCTATTACAGGGAATGAAGCCCCTCCTATATCAATATATTCTACAGTACACTTGTAGTAGTATTTGACCCTCTTATTACAGGGCACGAAGCCCCACCTATATCAATATATTCTACAATACACTTATGGAAATGTTTGACCCTCCTATTACAGGGCATGAAGCCCCTCCTAAATCAATATATTCTACAATACAGTTATGGCAATATTTGACCCTCCTATTACAGAGGCATGAAGCCCCTCCTCCATCAATGTATTTCACAGAACACCTTATATAAATACTTAATTCTCCCATTCCCGGGCATAAAGCCCCTCCTATATCAATATATATATTCTACAATACACTTATGGCAATAATTGACCCTCCTATTACAGAGGCATGAAGCCCCTTCTCCATCAACGTATTTCACAGTACACCTTATATAAATACTTAATTCTCCTATTACCGAGGCATGAAGCCCCTCCTATATGTATATATTTCACAATACACGTTATAAAAATATTTAACCATCCTATTTCCGGACATGAAGCCCCTTATATATCAATATATTCTGAAAAATAATTTTTAAAATTATGAAACATGTAAGGCCTGGAGCCACATTACTCTACCCTCGTATTTGCAGGGCAAAGCTATATAATTTCTTCTCTCCACACCTCACGCACAATTTTTATCTTTTTGCATTGTTTTTGCACTCACTCCTATTTTTATCACCTTGAACCACAAGTCCTTCCTATAAATAGAAAGGAATGCCTTCTCAAAATCTACAAAACACCAGAATATTTGACCTCTGTCAGATCACAGATATTTGCTCTCACTTGTTGTAATCCCGAAAATATTATCTAGTGTTTTTCTACCTCTAAAAGAACCCAACTTGAACGGGACTAAATGTCACGTGATTCAACAGCCAGTCCCTGCCTTCAGTTAAGGCTATTGTGATTGGGGAGCATGAGGGGGCCAAATTCACGAAAGGTGAAACTGTAAGTTTTGACAAAGTTCTGTAGGAGAAACTTCGTGTTAAACAAAATTGGAAGATAAAACATGATATTTCGGATAAGGTTGTGGGGGAGTAAACGTGATTAAACTGACTCATGGTGGGGTATACTGACAGATTTTATGACGCTGAAATTTCGGAGACGCAATGATGAAAATACGGAAGGTAGTACAGCAATGACAGTGCGTGACAGCGCACTGGTATTAATTAATATTTTACTGACATTCTATTGTGGAAATTTCGGTGACGAGAAGCGTTTCCAAACTGTGAATGGCCAACTCCACATTCAAGGATACCTGCCTTTCTACCTACACGCCCCACATTCTGCTACGATACAATTTTTCTTCCACTTATTTAACCCTTCATTACGAATAAAAAAAGAATGTGTTGTGAGGAGACCACGTCTGTCCGCCTATCTGTGGCCTAATACCTTGGACTAAGCCGTTCCTCGGATTTTCATGAAATTTCGCATGTATCGTAAAACCGTGTGGCATTTCGAAAGTAAACAATGCCTTGACAAAGCCTACGTACTGCTGGACATCATGAGGTACACGATTTGCAGTCTTGTTACCGATAATTTTATTACAATTCGAAGTGTATGGCCATATATACAGTGTTGTTTTTATCTACCATCCACGAAAAGTTAATGGACCAACGAGTAAAATTTGAAAGTCAGTAGCCTAAAGTAAGCTCTGTTGTGCCAAAAATGAAATTTGAACCAGTGCAACAAATCAGATACGGCCTAGTCAAATACCCACCTAAAGTATAAAAAATTACGTAAGATATTTTCGGAATTATAATCGAAAGAAAACGTTGTATAGCCTATGCAACTGACACCGGTTGGCAATGGATGCATGTGGATGCACAGATCGTGTTAATTTAGTATGTGCCGGCCATGCAGAAAGAGAGAGGGAGGAAGAAATGTTAGTTCTTTAGTGTGTTAGTAAAGAGAAGTGATCTGTGCCATTCATATGCATGTTGCCAACGTATAAAAATAGCAAATCTTGACGTCTGTATTTAGCAAATCCTGTATCACTTACGTACCATTATTTGCCGAATGGATAAATTACCCACATAGGATTGTGGTGATTACATCTAAATAAGTCACGCTGTTTTACGAAAAGTCAAATATTTAAAACAAGTTTGCAGTAATTCATGATTCACCGTGCCCAATCATAAAGTGACGCTCCGTAAATGGACCATCTTTGTTTAAAGAGTGGCTTAGGGATGAGTGTTTGTAAAGTAGGTTCTGTTTTTATTTATGGTGCCATTAGCAGATATGGATTTACAGAACGGAAGAAGAAAATATTTTTCATTATAAAGATTGTAAGGTCCATATAGGCTATATACATACGGTTCTAAGGCTCATGCTTCGATATGATATATATTTACGTCTGCTATAGTCGCTATGTCTTGCCAGTCCATCTCACGAGCACAAGACAGCGAACGATGTAACCCGTGACGCAGAACACAGATTGTAAAAAGGTTTTTTTTTTTGCTTTCAATATATCATTATATTTCACGGTACACGCTTGATATAATTTATGTAATCAACGCCTGTAACAAACTTATCACAGATTTCTAAATCCCGAGGTCTGCACAAATTGCTGGACGCCCTATAATTTACAGTAGGCATGTTATTCCGATGTTACGAACACTTGCGGCCTAAACGGCTGTGTCACCTGACTTGATCTAGAAGACTTTCTCCCTTAATAATCTCCATAACGAACCTCTTTCATTACCAAGGTCCAGTAATTAACGAAAAATTAAATACAGTCAAGACCTGTTCGTCTGTTTGCTCTAAAGAACTAGCCAGAAATACAGTTTCCAGTAACAGATTTAATGATATAGGAAACGCTTTCGGATACTTAAAGTTTCAACTGCACAAAATAGCTTCAGAATATCATTTGTCTAATGACGTGTCAGTATTCCAATGTGTTCAGCACAACAGGTGTACGGCACCCACGCATGGAACACAGTAGGCATGAGCTAGAACCACAGGCGTTGTATGCAGAGGACGCGGCAGTGCTTTATATCATACGTCGCAAAAGAGACCAGGAGGAATGCACTGGAAAAAGGAGTTGACGTTAGCAAACGGGACGCAGGGAGTTAGATTACGTTGGGCAAGGTCAGCATCAAGCCACCTGGGCTTACACTAGATAAGGGCCACAGCAACGAAGGAGTAGTGGAATTAACGTACGACGAGTTCCGAAGAGAAGGGAGGGAAAGGCTGTAGAAAGGCGTGTATATCGTGCTAGTGTCGTGACATTAAAGTGGAACAACTCAGTGGCACTGTAAAAGTTATCACCTAGAGAAGCTTTAAACGTAAAAGGCGGGTATTCCTAGCAGGATATGTCATTGCTGATTAAAAAATGTAAACTGGATTTCAGATATTGGTAACAATGGCATTCACCATTCTACACGTAAGCAGAATAGATAGCATAACAACATGTAAAGGCATCAGATTAATAATCAGTAAGTTACTAACTACCCACCCACCCACCTACCTACCTACCTACCTACCTACGTATCCACCCACCCACCTAACCAACTAACAACTCCATGGAGCAGAGCCCTTCCTGAGAAGTGGAGAGTTCCAAAGCTAGTCCAAGAAAATCTCCGCATTTTATGGAACCCATATGTTCATTACCGTATTCACAAGAGCCTGACACCTGTCCCTATCCTCAGCCAGGTCAATCCAGTCCATGCCTCCCCAGTCCACTTTTTGAAGACCCACTTTAATATTACCCTCCTACCTAAGCCTACGTCTTCCAAGTGGTTCTTTCCCTCGGGTTTACCCACCAAAACCCTGTGTGCAACTATCCCCTCCCCCATGCTACATTGCCAGTCCAACTCGTTCTGCTTGGTTTGATCACCCGACCAATATTCGGTGAAGATAATATTAACTTACAATGTTTCTAATAATAATAATAATAATAATAATAATAATAATAATAATAAAGTTGTCACACACATGCCATGAAGGCACAGACGGAAAGTAGAGGTATAGCTCCGCACATGCTCGACTTCGGCCCTAGATGGAGGTTGAGTGCTAATGCTATTACTTATACTAATGATACTAATAATACTAATACTAGTAACAACGCCATATGTCCCACAGAGTAATACCAAATGAAACAAAAAATTTATTATTTTCATGAAGTTAAACAGAATACTGCATCCGGTTACATCAGGTTTTTGCCAGTATTCAGCCTGTACACCTACATTTACAAACAATATCATTTAATAAACAATTTCTTATCTACCACCCATACTTCCCACCCTACTTGCAATTCAGTATGCTCTTGTGCTTTTAAGCCCATTGATACAAAATATAAGGTAATAATATAACAATGAAGCCCGCATTTTCTCGTACGTTTCACCAAATCAGTTACCTAAAAAAGCAACCACATAACCCTTCCACTTCCACTTCTTCTTCTGTGTACGTCATAATATTCGTAACTCATGTAACAGGAGAGTTGTAGTAGAGGTATAGCTCCTCTTATTCCTAACCTCAGCACTATGTGGAGCTGAGTCCTACCTTACATAAACCTACAAAAAATACTAAAACTTCTCCGTCCTACTTAAATTTAAAATGCTTTTGTGTTCTTTGATTCTCAACTAAAATATTAAAGCAATGTAACAATAAAGCATTGCAGTGATGGATTCTACATTTTTTCCCATACTTTCGACTAAATAATTTACTTATATAAACAACACCCTTAAACCTATAACTTTCATTTCGTCACCTAAGTACCTCATAAAATTCGGGCTTAAGTTAAACATTACGCTTTATAATTATATTTCAAAAAATCCCGTCAAGAATTTGTAAAATATGAGGTAATAAATTAATGTTATCAATATAAGACATGTGTAAAGAATCGACGGTAATATAGAACATCGCAAACGAACAAAAAAGATTCAGTAATTGAATCTATACGTACTGCGTTTCATTTTGTATGGATGCTACTGTCGGTCGAAAAAAGCCATGATGAATCTGGATAATAATAAATCAATAGGTCCCTTGTCAGGATTCGAACTGGTTGCCTGCGGAATGCAAGTCAGCAACGTGACAGTCACAGCATGTAACTTGTTCTTTCCACACAATTTGTAAATATCTTTCTAAAGAACGGTGTACATTTGTTCACTTTTCCTGCTGTATGTAACCAAATGGCCATCAATTAGTCTTTCAGAACCTGTACCAGTCGTTGGCGTTGGCGTATGAACACATTACGAGAGTTACAGATGCATATTCAGAGTAAAATACAAGGGAAATTAAGTTTTTAACCTAATATTTCGAGTTCAGTTGCACCAGCAACAATTAAGAATTAAAGTGTGAGTAGCAAAACGGTTAACTTTAAATACGTAATCGTAAAATTCAAGGTAAATTGCTGTGCTCTACACCCTGACAAAGAAGCCGCTACGTGCTAATTTCTCAACTTCAAAAAGCGCCGAAATAATATTAATATCACAATACAAAAAGTTTTGTGTTGGTGTACAGGTGCTTTTAAAGTAAGTAAATTAATATAAAATCATATATACCTGCTGAATATCTACCGACCGCAGCCCACTTTATTGCCTCGCGAACTACACCACTACAGCAAGCAATGAGCAGCTTGCAAGGCGGGAGGAGGAACCGAAGAGACATCTGCCCTCTACCAATGTCAAAGACCTTCCGGTCCGGGTTTTAGAGAAAACCGCGATAAATACAAGATGGCCAACCTTCTTTCAAAACACGTAATACAGTTCCTAGCACTCGTTGGCATATGAATACATTACGGAAGTTACAGATGCATATTCAGAGTAAAATAAAATGAAAATAAAATTTTTAACCTAATATTTCGAGTTCAGTTATACCAGCAACAATTAACAATTAAGGTGTGAGTAGCAAACTGATTAACTTTAAATACGTAATTGTAAAATTCAATGTACATTGCTGTCATCTACACCCTGGCAATGAAGTCGCTACGTGTAAATTTCTCAACTTCGAAAAGCCCCCAGATACTATTAATATCTCAATATAAAAAGTTTCTGTTGGTTTACAAGTACTTTTCAAGTAAGTAAATTAATATAAAATCATATATACCTGCTGAACAGCTACCGACCGCAACCCACTTTATTGCCTCGCGAACTACCCCACTACAGCAAGTAGTGTGCAACTTGCAAGGCGGAAGGAACCGAAGAGACATCTGTCCTTTACGAATGTCAACGAACTTCTGGTCCGGGTTTTGGAGGAAACCGCGTTACGTACATATGCACTCATCAAAGATATGGCACGTGTCAAGGTCAGATCTGAAGTAAATTGGTTGCGGAATGCAAAAAATAGTTCGCAACTTGTAATTACAAATAGAAATAAATAAGAAAAACGTTAATATACTCCAAATTTCTTCTGACAGTCCACGAAATCAGGAAAATGTTTTCCCTCGGATCAAATGTCGAAATTTAACCTTTTCAAATAAAATGTTATTGTAAACTGCAGTTTTTTTGGGAGCGTAGCAGCGAGCTGTGTTACCGACGGAGAGTTTAGGGGTTGCAGAGCAAAGGGCACAGTAACGTTTGAAAACACACAAACTGGTAGAATTTTTTTATATGCTCCTGATTTTCCGAAGGAAGTTCTCAGGGTTCGTTCAGTGAGATAATTCATCGACACAACACATAAAAGCCCAGCTCATACTTTGCAATAAACAAAGTACACTCCATTACAAAAACCAACCGGTTAGTGTCGCTTAGGAAAATAATAGCTGCTTACTGTAATAATTATACCTATAGAAAACGTACAAGATATCAGCATAATTGGCTTGTGAAGTACAAACGGCTCGCATGCCGATAACAAGTACTAGTGAGATTTCCTTTTCTACATTGTGGCAAATAAAAACATACATCCAAAACATAACTGGACAATATCGACTGAATGGCCTGTGCCTTCTGAATATCCACAGGGAGACTGAAGTCAGCCCAAGATAGGTCGTAGAGGAACTTAAAAAGAATTGTGATTTAAATTAGGTGAGTCATGAATCATGTGTGTGTGTGTATATATATATATGTTGTTACAGTGTCATGTAATAGTTATATTTATGACATGATTTTTTTAAGATCAAACATAAATTACGTACATCCTCAGGGTCAGCTCCCCCTTCGCCCCCCCCCCCAATAGAAAAATTCTGGGTGCTCCTATGAGGTAAAAAATATAATCTCACAAAACATCAAACAATCTTTGAGTTATTTACTAAAATAAAATATTGTGACTTCATTTGTCATTCTTGTTGCACAACTGATTATGGTCCTAGGGCTGAAACATGTTGTGTACTGAGTAGATATGAAACACTAAACATGAGTTGTGCTGAACTGAACATTTATTGTTGTTTATTTGATTATATTTGCACAGCAAGATGGATCATGTGAAATTTAAAAATATTTTAGTCACATACTTAGAAGTTGGCTGTTTCAAATCACCAGCGGTCTCTCTGCTTAGGTTTTCCGTCATGTTCCTCAGTGCCCTCATGAAAATTCCGGGATAGGACCTTGATTAGCTCATAAAAAGCACAAAAAATGACTGAGGGACACAAAATTGCAAATTATGCTCTGTGTACACCTTTCCTATCTTGTTATAGAACGGTTGTTTCTGTACCCTGTTAACCCTAAAGAGTCTCAAGCATTCCTGAACCAAGCACAACATAAAGTTACTAAGAGCGGTGCTCTATTTTGCAGTACAATCGCACAGGCCAGGGTTGCCAATGTAATCAAGCGATCATGTTGATCACTGATGGCCCACCATATGATTACCATGACATCTTCAAACAGTACAACTTACCACACACTCCTGTCCGGGTGTTCACATACCTTATCGGACGGGATGCGTCCAATGCAGACGAGATGCACAAGATAGCCTGCACTAATAAGGGTAAGTTGACTAAAAAGGGAAGAGGAGTTATGTAGAATGTTAATGTTAAAGAGGTATGGGGCTCCTTGAACTGTCTCTTGCGTCTTCTGTTATTGCTCCCTAACAAACTTTTCAGTATGAACATATATGAAGATGATATTATGCAGCTTCTTTAAACTTTTAAAAGAATACTTTCCTAAATTTTAGAGATAAAATAGGAGTAGAATTTTTTATTAAAATTTAAATATGTGTTGAGTTTCAGACTTCAGGGCCTCACAGTTTTGAGTGCCAAGATTATGATCTTCCGGAAGGTGACGCTGTGTACAAACATCTCAGATGAACCTGCTCCCTTTGTTTCAGGATGAAAACAGGAGTGGGACAAATGAAGGGACTTAGGTTATAATCCAAGAAACCCCTTGTGTATATAGGTTAAACGTTATTTGATTGTCAATTTCACAACAACAATGGTATTATTCAGTTTTCAATTGTGTAAGAACAATGGCACAGCTGTACTCATTTATGTGTGGCTGACATCCTAGGGTTTTACTCATACTCAAGATGTAAGACCGTCATAGTAGTAAATACTAACTACTGTCATCTCAGATATGATAAACGTAGTCTGGTAAATGGTCTTAGTGTTTTGGAAAACTGTCCTTCAAGGCAGTTCTACCCTGAAGATAAAGGAAGTACATTCATTTGAAATGTTTTTAAACACGTAACAGACCGTATGGCATTGCATCCCTGAAGACCATACAGCAATGTCTGCATTTTACACATCATAATAGTGATTAATTTATTAACTCACTAAGTAGTTATTGTATGATGATAGACAATTGCTTAGAATTCTCATATGCTTTCAGTGTCTAGCAGTTTTATATATCTCTCATAGTGCACTGCTTCAAACTGAATGTTGCAGGATATTATGTTCGCATGAGTAGCACTTCAGAAGTAAAAGAGAAAGTGCTCAACTATGTGTCAGTGATGGCTCGCCCCATGGTCATGTATCAGAATGATCACCCCATCCAGTGGACACCGGTCTATGCTGGAGGAAAGGTTTGGTTGCAAATTAAGTTAACACTAATTTAATACTGCAATAAAATAAGATTCTTTGTGACTATGTGACTGTCAGTTGCTCTTAACAAGTCAATTAAAAATACGTTATGTGTCAATGGCAGACTTGAGCATACTGCTGTCATCTAGATTCAATGACACAAAATTGCACATGTAAGAAACAACATATATATTAACCTTTTGAAGCCTAGTGGTAACTTTACGTACGACCAGGTTTAACATTAAAAAATTCTACGTGGTGCCCACATTGCGTTTATGTGTTTTGTACGGATCTCAGAACAAACAGCAACTTTTGCCTTATAACAAATTAAGAGACTGGTTTTTATAACCGAAGTGGAGAGTGTTTACAGCGCGGTACACACTGAGTCCTTATATAAAACAGATAGGCTTCATCTTTAAAGGGTTAAAACAAACATTCTGTACTAAGTAAAGCCACTGGTGATTTGATATAGTTGTCTGTTAATTATGTATGTGCCATGGTTTGTAATACAAGTTCCCAAACTGAAGACCTTGGAAACTGCATACCAAGAAGTGACTGTCTGGTAGGAGATAAATGGACATGTAATGGAAAAATTATTATAAAATGACATTTTTTTAGAAATGCGTTTTGAAAAATTATTATAAAAGACATGGTTTTAGATACGCATTTGTTAATTCTGGACTGTCCTTGGGCAAGACAATCCAGAAATGTGCAAAATGAAGGCAATATTAAAATGAAAGAGGCCTCTTACTTGCAAATTTAGATAACATTTCCTTTGAAAGATATGGTGTTGTGCAGTGCCTCTTTGAGTAGTTTTAATGTTAGAGAATGTTAAAATATTGATATGTTAAAATATAAACATAAAATCTTATTGATATTCACCGACATTGTCATTATAACATTTTATGTTTATATTTTAATGTATGAAGATTTTAATATTCTTTAACATTAAAATACTCGAAGAGACCCTGCAAGATACTATATATTTCAAAGGGAATTTTATCTATATTTGTAAGAAAGAGGCCTCTTTTATTTTAACATTCCCTTCCTTTGTGTATATTTTTGTAATTTTCTTGCCTGAGAATGGCCCCTTTAAGGGCAGAAATATGTAGCACACTTATGTAGGTAATATTTTACCTAGAATAAATGTGTTGTCTTTGACTGACTTCATTTATGTCTATTTGATTAATTAACACAATGGGATGACCTCTGTGACTGTTCTGATGATAGTGTAGTACTCAGCTTCTGGACCTTGCCCATCATCTAGCATTTCAAAAATACAAAATATGTATAATGAACACAGGGTAAATTACAATTTGTTATCATGTTTAAACTTTTCACTTCATATTGCCTTACTTTCAGTCTGACATGTGTTTAAGGTCCCATGACCATGTGCTGTTGTGTATAACCATTGCATAAAGTAGTGTCTGTCATGTCTTTACATGGGCACTTTTAATTTCAGGGCAACAACCTTCAGAGTAATGGTGGTGGAAACCTTGAAGGTCAACTCATGACGTCTGTTTCAACACCAGTCTTTGACCGAAGAAATTACTCTGTAAGTACAGATAGTCATGTATTTCACTTTAAATCTTTGAGATTGTTTGATCTGCTGCAAAGATTGAGACAGTAACACAAGAGAGAGTGGGGTATGTTTTTTGGTATTACTTTTCTGCAGTAAATAACACTGAAGAAGATAACAGTGGTATTCTTCAACTAAATCTGATCTCCAGGTTAGGATTTGCCACTATCATTTGAATGCAACCAAACATCTATAATTTTCAGGGATTTGTCCCTGTGTCTTCTGTGGTTATGTCCCCATGGATGGATAAATTTCCTTATCTACTTACATGTAATTTGCCGTATATTTTGTAATAATTTTTATAGAATTGTAACAGCCATTTTGCACTCTACATTTGCACATTTGTGACATAATTAGCCAATGTCGTGTTTTCTTTGTGGCATACTTTGCTGAAGATGGCCCAAAAAGGCCGGAACACATAGGAGACTTGCTATATGATTGTATAACCGTTGTGCAGTTCGTTATTATATTTGCAAAATCCTACAGTTGTGTCCTATTCTGAAAAAGAACCTCTTACACAACTTTGAGATATGCAAATCACAGTCCAGTGATCACTGGTCTGATGGGCATTAATATATTAAATATATCACTGTCAAAAATGTGACTTTCCTCAGCAGTGTTTTGAAATTTATATCTGTTTCACGTGGGCAGGTCAGGGTTGCCAACCTGCTGGGTGTGGTTGGTACCGATGTTCCTATACAGCAGATTCAGAAACTGGTCCAACCATACAAGGTAAGTGGCCCTTAAATTTAGGTACCTTCATTTGCTATGACAGTTTTAAAAGTAATCCAAAGATTACTGCACACATTTCTGTCATGCAGAACATTCTCAGTTCAGACAGTGAGCAGTTGCGCTTTTACCCTTCCTTCTCCCCCTGTCCTGCTTTTTCCCATTTACTGTCATTTTCACTAAAGGTGGATCATGGGATAGAAGCCTCTGGCTATTTTTATCGCGCCATAGTCCTCTTGTCTTCCACCTCAGTCCAGGAGACTGGAGAGGAAGTAACAAGAGACTGAAGAAAGTTGTGTAAGGAGGGGCTTCATGATTTATAATCCTTACCAAATAATTATGATGAAATTAAGGAGGATGAGCTGGAAAGGATGTACGGCGTGTAGTGTTTCGGCAAGGAAACCTGAAGGAAAGAGACCACTTGCAAGACCTAAGCATAAACTTGAGGATAATATTAAAATTGACTATGAAGCAATAGAAATCGGGGCATCAAATGGATTAATGTGGCTCGGGATAGGGGGAACTGGTGGGCTGTTGTGAATAAAGTAATGAAACTACATCTTCCATAAAACGCAGGGAATTTCTCAACTACCTTAGCAACTGTTAGCTTCCGAAGGGGGGTCTGGATCCATTGAGTTATTTAGTCAGTCAGTCAGTTATTTGGTTGGTTGGTTCTTCAGTTGGTTAGTTAGCCACTTCAGTCCACATATTTTACCTGTTTATAATGCTATCACAAAGCACGTTGGCTTATGCAGTAATGTCTCTGATGTGTATCACAGAGGTGTGTAGTTTGATACTGCTCCCCAGTGCTGACTATCCCAGCAAGATTTTCATGGCAGGGCAGTGCCTCAGATTAGGCTGTGACTACTTCTTTCCACATCTTTTCCATTTCACAGTTCGCTAATCATTATACCACTTGAGTCAAGTGGTGAATATAATATGAAATGATTTTACATTTTATGTCACATAAAATGCTGTTAAAACCATTAACTAAACCATAATTAGATAAAAATGCTGCCATTCGTATGGTTCCATTTCTCTCTATTTTCCTATCAGCACACCTGTTACCTCTGTATTAATCCTCTACAGTTCCAGTGCACAGTTTTTAAAAATTAACATTGTTTGTTAACATGATTTCCATGCAGGTTTTGTTGTATCTTGAACTCAGTTCACTATTCAGTTTGCTCAGTTTGTCACATATTCATAAGATCTCATTCATGACAATGGTTTGCCTTTCATCTCAGGACACAGCATAAGATTTTATTGGAAGATTTTCAATACTTTTTAGTAGCAAATTATTTAGTTTGTCTAATTTTATTTCCTGAAACAGGTGGTTTATTTGCAGTATATGGCATGCTAAAAGTACAGAACAGTCCATGTAACTTCGCAGTTAATCATCTGTATAAATCTCTCTGTTTTCAGCTTGGGGTGAATGGTTATTCATTTGTCATAAATAACAATGGCCACATTCTGTATCACCCGGACCTCCGTCCACTGGTAAGTCATATTTTGTATTTATTTTTTATTTTAAAAAATGGAGATACGCTAACATTAACAAGTGTTAAAGGACATTACCTGTTTCTGTCATGCATTTAGGGTTCTGAAATATTGGCCCTTTTTACAGTTAGCAGCATCCATACAGTTAACAGATGTGTCCATAACAGGAGGCCAAATTAATTGTACATTTCAGTTTATAATAACTCATTTGTAATTATTCTCACTCTAAAATATTTCCCTTGGCTGCCATGTTGTTTTGCACATTTTGTGCAAAATTAAAATTGGCCTTAATATATTTTGTACCCTTCTTGATTACATATGATATACACATTCAAGATTCCACACCAAATTTCATACTTGTTCTCCCCACAGTAGAAGTGCCACTGTAGGTGGTATTGCTCCTGATATGAGTGTAACAAGTACTAAAATAAGGAGATTTCCAATTGCACCATATTAAACTACATTTCAGAAGTATCAATTATTGGACAGTTACCAGAGCATAACAGGTAAACTGACACACTTAGTTTACAAATACTTTTCTAAAGTAGAAACTGGATAGTGCATATTGCGGTGAAGGTAAGGTAAAGTTGAAGTTGTCCACATGCTTAAGTAACCACAACAATGTGAAGGCATATGGGGGAGTGGAGGTGTAGCTCTGTGCATTCCTAACTGCTGCACTGGATGGATATGAGAGGTCAGCTACACACACCAGCTGCTCTGTCTGCATGAATAGAGCCCCTTGGTGGACTGCATAGCTGGTCTGGATGCTGCGGAGAAGACAAAATCTGTTGCCTCTGCCAGGAATCAGATTGCAGTTTCTTGGTCCATTCTGGGGCCTAGTCCGTACCATCTAAGCTAATGTAATATACTTATACGGGGTATGACATCTGTGGTTCTCAGAGCACTCTCGGCGTTTCCGTCTTGTAGGATGTGATGTGTGTAATTTGGTAGGTGGGTCCATTTTTGTTGAACCTGCTCCTGCTACCTTCAGGATAAGTTATCAAAAGAGCAGTTTTATTTGGATGTACGTGAACATATACCAAATACAGATGTCACATCCCGGGGAAGCATGATCTTTATTTACAAAATGGGTTGAGACACATAATATATTTATATGCACACAGAGATAACAATATAATCAGTAAGGAATGGATGAGTGAGGTTTACAGCGATGAGAATTTGCTTTGTGGTCTGTGTTGTGACACTGGATAGTACCATGGGTTGTTATTAATGTTTCATAGAAACTTGCTGCCTTAGCTTTCCTATATAGCCAAACACTTACCAGGTTTTCTACCTCCTTTATGGAAGGGAATGACGGCAAGTCTGTCAAAAAGATTTGTAACTTAAAAAACTACGCAATGTTAAAAACCAGAAGACGACAATGTAAATAGATAATGAGAATATTTACATATCATGCAATGTACTTAATTGCAAAATAAAATTTATAATACCTACATCTTGAAAAGAACTTGCATTATTTTGCTTGTTAATTCAAGAATACAGACTATTTCTTTTTCGGTTTGCCTGTATAACTCTAAATTTTTCATAGTCCAGATTAATAGACAGTTGGTTTTAGTCACAGTATTTTATCTTTTAGAATATGTACACCTATATTTCATTTTGTTTGGAATTTCTGCAAGAACCTTAAGAATCTCTTGTTTGTCTGAGTTTATTGGTCTTTTTTTTTATTTTATGCTGGACCAGATAAGAAACTGGAATGGTCAGGTAAGTTTAAATGTAGGCAGATTGTAAAATAAAATAAACTGAGGAGGAAGGTGTTGATACCTCTTACCAGTCAATGTGCTGGTTACGTGACTAAGTAGTTAGATTGCTAGTGTGGTAGTGGGAAAGAAGAATCCCTGTCTGTAATAGTTGTCTGCCATGAAGTCTGTAGCCAATAATTTTACTTGCTCAGCTATCCAAGTTCACATAAACACTATTATTGTCTTCCTATTGACTGAAAGCTTTGCATCAGAACATTGAATGTGTATTATGAAACCAAAGGTGGTTGACCATGGGCAACATAAAATTAGAGTCATGATAATCTTTAAATGACCTATTCTATAAATTCCAAGTAGTCTGCAAACGAGAGGACTAGAAGCTTAATGTTTGAATATTTCAACAACTAAAATGCATATTAACCCTTTAAAGACGAAGCGTATCTGTTTTATATAAGGACTCAGTGCGTACCACGCTGTAAACATTCTCAACTTCGGTTATAAAAACCAGTCTCTTAATGTTTTATAAGACAAAAGTTGCTGTTTGTTCTCAGATCCGTACAAAACACATAAACGCAATGTGGGAACCATGTAGAATTTTTTAATATTAAACCTGCTCATATGTAAAGTTACTGCTAGGCTTTAAAAGGTTAAATAACCTAACATTTTGGTTGATAAATACAAATAAACACTTATGAACACTGTAGTAGCCGCATTTCTGCACATTGAAATGAATGCCCTAGTCAAAGTAGGAAACCATTTGAATGCTGACAGAAGTCATATTATTTGACTTGTGTATAAAAGTTCAGTTCTACCTCACAGGAAGCACCATCTCAATTATAAAGACCAACCATTTTGTGCTGCTTAAGGAAATAATACCCACTTTTTGTCAGAATTATACAAAAGCCATAAAGACAGTGTGTTGGCAAAATATAGTCTTTTCATTCATTCTTTCATTCATTCATTCATTCATTCATTCATTCATTCATTCATTCATTCATTCATTCATTCATTCATTCATTCATTCATTTACTTAACATTCCATAAATCCAAGTACAGGATATAGAACATGTCATTCCTTAATCTAAGTGTAAAGCAACATAAAATATACCACAGTTCTAATCTAGGCATAGAGGCTGCTCAGAGCCAGTCATACTAAAATTTACGTGCTCTGTGAATTAAAAATTGAATAAAAAACATTTAAAAAATACGGTAATAATAACAATATAATGGCTTTGAGTTACTAGAACCAAGATCATTACTTATTTCCGGTTGAAATATTCTTCCAAGCAGTAGAAAGAACTTGCAAGAAGAAAACCTCTTAAAGCCATTTTAAATCTATTGACGTCATATGATAACTGCTTGAGGGTTAAGGGAATATGATTATAAATTTTGACACCCGAATAACAAACTCCTTTTTGAAATAAAGTTAAATTCGCTATAGGAGAATGTAGATCATGACCTGTTCTTGTCTCGAAGTGTGCAGATCCAGAGTTTGTGTTGAATAAGGGTCTATTCTTAACAATAAACAACAGTATATAAAATATATATGTAATGTTAATGCACATGACAGAAAATAATGGTAACCCTTTCCATCTGAGTGATGCCATGTGGCACCATACTTTATATCTGTCGTTAAAATGCATGTCTTTTGCCCAATGGCTCCAAATGGCATCTTAGCAGATGGCGGCGACTTTTCTGAGCACAGTTGGCTGCTCTGAAGTCACCAACACATATACAATGCGGCAGGTTCTGGCGGTTCTTTTCAGCATGGCTCTGTGATCTTGTGAGTGTTATGTGTTCTGTTAGTTGGAAACGATATAAATAAGTAAAGTAACCAGTCAGAATTGATATGTCCGGCCAGAAGTGAAGTACATATGTGATATTTAAACGTGTGAATGCTTGAACGCATTGTGTGAGCCTTTTATTTTATTATAAAGGCAGCTAATATTGTGAAGGGATACGGCATGATCGGACAGCAACGGCAAGAAAGATGCATAACCTTACACTGTACATTGTCTTGTAATTGTAAAAGCCATTTTTGGAGTTCAGAATTTTTAATTATGACTGAATGGTGGATCTTGTTTTTTGTTTTAATGGGTTCATGATTATCATTACTATTAAGTATTTATGGCAACGTATATATGTAGATATAGATAATGTAAAATATCTTTTCCGCCCTTTTACACGATACCTTAGCAGAATGCTTTGACAGATGCCAAATTATTGGTTCTGTTGGAAGGGGATTTGTCTGATGTTGATTTGGATGTGTCAGATGATAAGCTAGATCTTTCCAGTGATAAAAATTGATGGTCATATCCCACCAAGCCCATGGTTCCAGGACTGGATCCAACGATGATCGAAGTACAGGTGGGCAAAGAAGAGGATTTGGATGATGTGCCCTTCAGCTTGTGCCTTCATGTGTCTCATGGTGGGGACGTGGAAGTAGAAGCTATGCCGGCAATATCACACATTACACCAAGACATAACCTTCGCTGGCATATGAAGGGTACTGGGGAAGTGGATGCAGTATGTAACGGAAGCTTTGCTGTTCCCCCAGATGATGAAATCACGCCATTTGAATACTTAAAACAAATGTGTAGACGTGAAGGAATTGAGAACTTTGTTGAGCAGTCCAATTTATACTGTGTACAGAAAACAGGAAGGTCGCTGGACACAAATAAAGATGAAATGGAACAATTTCTAGGTATCCACATCATAGCTATAGGATGTACTGAGCTGATGTGACAAGATTTGACCCAGTGGCACATGTCATGTCCAGAAATCTGTTTGATACAATGAGAAACTATTTTCATGTAAATGATCACAGCACAATGAAGGCTCGTGATGATATAGATTATGACAAGTTGTTCAAAGTGAGGCAGACAGCATAAAATCAAGTTTTTGAGATACGGAAGTGGAAGAATACAATTCTGTTGATGAACTGATTATTCCATTCAAGGGCTGGAGTTCACTAAAACGATACGTCAGGAACAAACCCCACAAATGGGGAATAAAAGTATTTGCTCGTGCTGGTTCCAGAGGAATAGTCTATGACTTTAAGGTGTGTGTGGGGAAGGGAACTGTTAAAAGTTATTCCCCTCTCGGCGTAAGCAGGGACGTAGTGCTGAGGCTTGTTGGTGGACTCCCTAAGGGGCAGCATTATGAAGTGTTCATGGACTACTGGTTCACGTCCTTCATCCTGATGTGTTCACTCAAAGAAATTGGAATTTTTGCTTTGGGAACTGTAAGAATTTTGAGACTTCATGGTTGCAGCCTGAAAATGGATCAAGAAATGACGAAATTGTGGCGAGGAACTTATGATTACAGGACTGAGGCAGAGGCAAATATCAAGGCCCTAAAATGCTATGACAATAAGCCTGTTTATCTTGTTTCCTCTTACACAGGTAGGAATCCACTGGAAACAATAAAATGCTGATCTGTTGTGGTATGTAGAGGTTCCAAGACCAGCAATGGTGCTAGAATACAACTGCCACATGGGAGGTGTTGAGTTGCATGACATGCTGCTTGCTTTGTACAGAAGAAGAAGAAGAAGAAGAAGAAGAAGAAGAAGAAGAAGAAGAAGAAGAAGTAGGAGGGGCAGGAAGAGGAGGAAGAGGAGTTCGATCAGGTCATAAGCGACCCCTTGTGACCCTACTGGGTTTTCTTGGCAAGAAGTACAGGGTCTTGCCATCCCTTACTCTCCCATGATGTGCTGCTTCCTATTTTCCATGGCCTTGTAAATCAGGACCCTCCATTGCCTTGTGCTTTGCATCATCTTTATGATGTTCCAGTCCAATGTCAGGGTTCTTTGTATTTCATCTGTCCAGCTTGTCTGCTGTCTTCCTCATCATCTATAGGAGTAAAAAATAATACTTGCATATTGTGTTTCACTTGCTGGACATGTGTGTAGTTAATGTGTGGCTTCTATATCGTCTTCATTGCTCGCAGCAAGGAATTAGCAAGTGCAAGACTCTTATCACCTGCTCAGAAATAGCATGGGTTCTTCTCAGAGGAGGAAAGACAATTACAAGGAAGAGGGATTGGCCAGCAAGTCATAGCCCTACATTACAACTTGCAGAAAAAAAAAGTATGAAATGCAACAAAATTAGTGGATAATGTGAGGTATGATGGTGTTGGGCACTGGCCAGTGCACATTGAGAACAAGCAAAGGTGTAAGCTATGTATTAAAGCATATTGAAGGATAAAATATGTAAAGTGTGAGAAAGCTTTGTGTCTCAATAATGATAGAAATTGTTTTATGGCATTCCATGTAAAGCAGTGAAAACAAGTAAAAATTTTATGCCTTTGTATGTGTGTGTCTGAAAATACTGAATTATTTTGAATTTTTTTCAGGAGAATAAACGAGAATTTTCTGTAACTACTAACCTGTTATGTTTGTCTTCTATGAAAAATACCCAATGATGCCATATGGGGTCATGCAGGTTTTTTTTAAAAAAAGGACTAAAAGGGATCCACTTTCGTGAATTAATATTCAAATAATTTAACTAAACACAAATATAAGTAATTAATTTGTTGTGTGCACTAAAATTAATTTGGGCTGGAAAGGGTTAATTGATAGAACAGCAGAACACAAATTTATGCTTCAGATCCTCCTTTCACAATGTTCCGACAGCTCCATAATTTCCTGTTCCGTTTGGCCACTCTTCATCCATTCTCTCTATGTGGTATTTTTATCTCTTCATATACACAGTAACATCATGAGTATTTTACTGATCTTAGGTTCATCGTATACAATATTTCATTTATTTTATTTTTGTCTCATTGTTATTCACAAAGTGCTTTTGCCATCTGTAAGGTTCTAGGAAAGACAAAATTAATTGTCCCCTCTGCCATGTAACTTATTCAAGTGTGATGTAAATGCAGTTGAACTTAATGTGCCTAATACTGTCATGATTGTATTAATGTGATTAGTAATGTAATGGTATTAATGTAATTAGTAAAAAATGGTTGGATTAACTTAAAATTTCTTTTTTATCTTGTGTTTTGCTGCTGTATTTTGCCACTAATTTAACCAATAAGTGTTTGTGTGAATTCCAGTCTGTTAGTGTTCAAAATACAAGTGGTATTGTTAATGGTAACTACATTTTAATTCTTATTGCTGTCTCTTTTCTGAGAGAGCATTTTAAGAACCATAGGAGGGGTTTTAAGACCACCACAGTAATTACTTTCATTATAATAATAGTAGTGCCCAAAAGAAATTTTATATTTTACTGCCATTTCTCATGTCTGTTTGGAATACTTCACACCAGAACAAAAAAAAATTCTGACATGTGTTCCTTGGCATCTGGCATAAGAACCCCAAAATATCTGCTTTATCTATGTGATGTGATGTGAAATGTGGGGAGCAGCATGTCATTTTTTTATGCGTAAGCCAGGTATACCCTGCAAAAATGACTGATTTCAGTAGTCAGTTGGTAACAATAAAGGCAGAGCCCATATGTACGAAATCCTGGAAACTGCCAGAAGAGAAAGATGAAACAATTACTCAGGGGAGCATATGCTGGGCAGGAGATCAAACTGCCCATTCATGTTTAATATAGAAGGTCTTCTGAATTCCAGAATTGTGGAGGAAAAGTGACAGGAGCAGTTTTTTTAATAATTTTGACTGTTATTTGCACTCCCGCGTTCATATATTTTTCTCTGAAACTGCTAGAATGGTGTTTCATCATCACCACCACCATCATTATCATGATCATTATCATCATTGCTGTTGTGGTGGTGATGGTGGTGGTGGTGGTGGTGGTGGTGGTGGTGGTGGTGGTGGTCGTGGTGGTAGTGGTTGTAGTAGTGGTAGTTGTAGTGGTAGTAAATTCCAGAGCCATATTAAGTTGACAACCCTTCATAAAATGTTTTGTGATGCAGTTTCAGGAAACGCTAAAGCCTAATTATAATAGCGTGGACCTGACAGAAGTTGAACTGGTGGACACAGAAGGAGGGCCGAGGGAGAACAACACTCTGTTGCTAGATGTATGTGTGATGTAACATGTCTAGTACTATGCTCATGTCAAAAGTTCTTCTGGTACAAAATGTAAATGTATATTTGTGTGTACCTTCAAAGGCAGATACATCATCATCTAAGGTTACTTGTGCTTACAGGGAATAGAAATTGTTAATATCATGCCACAAAGGGTCAGATGAAAGAATGAAGTTTAGAAAATATGAGAGAAAATGTGTCTTGCTTAAAATATTATTTCAACACCACAAAGAGAATGTTACTGCTACATCACACTGCTCAGCGTAACATGATGGAATACTTACTTTAACGTGTTACTGATAGATCATGCTGCTCAGCGTAACATCATGGAATACTGGGCTTAGAATGTTACTGCTAGATCGCACTGCTCAGCATAACATGATGGAGTACTACCCTAAGAATGTTACAGATAGATCATGCTGCTTAGTGTAACATCATGGAATACTAGGCTTAGAATGTTACTGGTAAATCATGCTGTGCAGCATAAGATGATGGAAGACGAGACTTAGAATATTAGTGATAGATCATGCTGCTCAGCATAACATGATAGAATGCTGGCCTTAGAATGTTATTGATAGATCACACCTCTCAGCATAACGTACTAGAATACTGGCCTTAGAATGTTACTGATAGATTATGCTTCTCAGTATAACATTATTAAGTAAATAATAATCAACCAATCAGAAACTTGGGAAAGGCACTTTCATTTTAGGTAGCCATAATTAATCCTTAGAGCAAAGTTCTTTGTCAGAAACTTAAAATAACTGAGCTGATCAAGAATTTCCCCATCTTTTATAAAATACAAAGGTTTATTTCCATGTTCACAACAACCCACCAATTCTTGCTACCTTTGGACAGGTAAATTTGGTCCATAACAATAGTCTCCCTTTTCCGTAAGATTCATATTTCATACTCCCAAAGAAACATAGATCTTCCAAACAGTGTGTCCCTTCCCTTTGTCTTTTCTGATTAAAGTATTGTAGGAATTTCTTAATTCCTCATTGCATATTACTTGGTTTTCCATAGTTTTGCACAGCATTGCAGCCACAAATTTGAGAGTTTACTAATAACAATTTGTATAGGCGAACTGAATCATTTATGCATAAAATTAGTTAAGTATTACTAATGTTGCCATTCTTTTCCACAGCTACGACATGACATGATAGATCAAAAGGAGGGAGAAACAGAACTTAGTGTGAAAGTTCACTATGATGATATGGTAAGTGTGATCATAACGAGGTTGTTCATAATAGCTGCGTTGCAGCTGCACCTAAAACTTTCTCAAGTCTGACATCATGAACTTGCATCACCAAGGGCATGTCAGTTTTTGGGTCACTACATATAAGAAGATGAATGTGGAGTATTTAACATGTGATGCTGGTAATGATAAAAGAGCAATGGTTACTCCCACAGTTTTTATTGTATATTTTCTGTTATTTCCTGCTGGCAATATCTGAACCTAAAGGCATTTATAGTGGCAGTTACCTGGCACGGTTTGTCCATTGACTGACAATGGACAGCTCCTTCTGTTGGACATACTGAGTATGGGAATGGATTTAGTACCTGAAACATTGCATTCTTTTTTCGTTTTAGGTGATGTGTGCTATCGAGAACTGTAGCAATACTAAAAATAACAGTGCTAGTTCTCAGTATAATCCTGCACTAAGTAAAGTACAAGACATAATTATGACTAGTTGTACCCTTGCGAATAATTTGCATGTACAAAACACAAAATATTTAATCAAACAAATTTATTTATATTTTTGGAACATTAAAGAACTTCTCGATTTGCAATGTGTTATATCAATTATTTTGTATACTAAATTGCGGTAAGAAACAAAAGCTTCCTAGCAACTGTAAAGCAGGAAAAAAAAAGTTGAAATTTACAGTGCTGCCACCACTGGAGGTGAAGGGAAGGTAACATATTTCACATACTTTTCTTGGCCTTTGGTGGTGGCAGCACTATTAAGTTTCAGAGTTAGCCTTTTTTTTGTTGTTTAAAAAACGAACCTTTTAGAAGGAATTAATAAAAGCAAATAACATTGCCATTAATGCTGAATCATAAACTTATAAAAATACCTGTCTTGAAAAGATCTGTTTAGTAGTTCAGTAGATCATGGTGTAGCAAACAGATCTTACCATCATAATGCATATGACAATGGTGATAATTGTCTCAATTGGCTGGAAGTCCTCGATACCATCTGCTTCCCCCTTTTTTTAACTTCATGTCTCAGCTGTCCCAGTTACATGTTATAGTTTACAGTTCTGAGGAAGTTGCCCCTCATTTTATTGCTAATATGCTAATGGATGTTGTGTATCTATTTTTTTTATAGAAAAGGGTAACAACTCGGAGACATAAATACTTCTACAATGCAATAGAAGGAACGCCATTCTCTCTGGGCCTTGCCATACCAGAGGGTTATGGCATGTATGAAGTTCTGGGGGAGCAGGAAATAAAACACAGCCCTATAAATGGTATGTAGAGTTGCCAGAATATTTCAGCTTTTATCAGTAGATGTGAGAAACTTGAACTCTTTTGAACCAATAGGCTGATGACATTTTTGTCTTTACACAACATAGCTGCTATTTATTTGGAGGAAGAATATTAAATGATGTATATAGTGCATCCACAGAAGTGTAACGAAATGTTTGCATTACTTTTACAATATGAACATGATTTTCATTGTTTTTAACAAATGAAGCATGTGAAAATATCTACCATCATTAACTAAAATTAAATTTGCAGTTCTCGTGGTAGTATCAAGCCCATGAGATGTTACCCACCCAGTCTGGTAGATTGGTAGTGACACTTCAGAGAAACTTGTCTGACACATTATGCAGCACCACATCCAAAAAGTCTGTCAGCATGTTACGAACTCCACGAAGATCTTTTAAATGGCAGAAAGCTGTTGCAATGTTATTTAATTTTAGGTGCATTTGCAAAATTGTGAAAAGCAACTATTAGCTTTGTCATGTCTGTCTTTCCATCCGTCTGTCCGCATGGAACAACTTGGCTCTCACTGGATGAATTTTCATGAAATTTGATATTTGAGAATTTTTCCAAAATCTGTCAAGCAAATATAAGTTTGATTAAAATATGACTAAAATGGATATTTTATGTGAGGGCTACATACATTTGTGATTTTATCTGACTGAATTCTTCTTAGAATGGGAAATGTTTCAGACAAACATTGCAGAGAAAATTACACCCACGCACTTCATGTTTAATACTTATTCCTTTTCCATGATAACAACGGTTATGCAAATGTGTCTGAATGCTACATTATAGTATATTTCCTGTCTTGTTACATCAACTGTAGTGTATGCACTTCGAAATCTTCTGAGGATGTGTTAGGACTGTTTGGACAAATGAGCAGGATGTGTGGTGGAAACCATAGCTTAACTAAATAAGTCCATTTTTCTTGCCTTGCTTGGAAGTTGTAGCTTGTTTGGTTAACCAACTAATTGTCCATGCCCATGGAACAGAACGTATGTGTTCAAAATAGTCTGCTGGTGGACCATAACTTCCATTAGTTGTCATGTATCCGGGGCTGGGGGACAAACTGGTAATTGTCTGGAGTGGTAAAACTTAGGGGCTGGGAAAATTCAGGAACGAGGAATAAAGAATTTTGATGTCTTTACTTCACAGAACTGAGAAGATAGCCTATTATTGCAGTTACTTTATATTGTAAGTGGGCAGTCGGTGGGGGATGAGGTTGGTGAAGGTGTGTCAAGCCTAAGTTTTTCTCAGGGCTGCAAAAAGTATTGGCTGGCCTTGCATGTGTGCTTTCTATTTCTTGGGCTGTATTTAACAGTCTGTCCAAATCTGAGGCCATTGCAAGATTTTGTAATATGATTGTGAAATGCAACTATGAGCTTTGTCATGTCTGCTGTCTGTCCATCCACATGGAACAACTCAACTCCTACTAGATGGATTTTTATGAAATTTGATATTTGAGTATTTTTAGAAAATTTGTGAAGAAAGTTCAAGTTGCATTAAAATCTGACAAGAATAATGGCTACTTTACATGAAGTCCTGTGTGCATTTATGATGATATCTCGCTGAATTCTTCTTAGAATGAGAAATATTCCAGACAAAAATTGTAGAGAAAACCGACACACATTTTGTGTTCAATACCTTTTTTTTTATTTTGCTGGTTATGAGATAATGTGGCAAAATGTGGTAGAACCAGCAACACAACCAGTGAGTATACGGTATAATAAGGTGCATGCACTTTGCATGCTGGATGACTAAGGATACAGACACACACATAATATATATTACTTATTGGTTCTACATGGCATCAGTGGTTCTGCAAATGCACCTCAATGTTACATACATATGTACATTGCCTGTCTTGTTACAGTGATATGTTAGTTGCATTGTCAGACTGAAGGACCATTCAGTTTCTTCACTACAAAATAGGAAATGGAAGCTCGTACTTCAGAATGTTGTCTGATTATCTGAGCATAAAATATTTTAGATGAAGACTATTTTTGCTCTCTCATGACAGCTATTTTAAAATTATTACATGTCAGAAATTGGGTCTATGTGCATCATTAGGGGAGAAAAAACTTACGCTCTTGGGTCCGTAGGTAGAACTGCACCAAAACTAATAATTTAGTTCACCAAAGTCATTTTAGTAATATGTTAACATTCTTTGGCACCAGTTTTGTGGGAGTGCTTTGTTGTAGTTTCCTTTATTTTATGAAAAAAAGGCAGAATTACAATGCACCTAGACACATCGAGTTCTGTTTATGTTGCAAATATTTGTATACATTTTTCAAGGTTTGAGTATCATGTAATAGGATTCTAACATTTCATTTAAGAATCTCCAGCATTTATAATATTTAAAAAACACCATAAAATGATCAGAAGTTGTAACTTCATGTAATTCAACATCTGAAACTGCTCACGAGCATTACTTCTCTTTTAAATGACTAGTTGTACATTCTGAGGAGGAAATTACTTTGAACCCTTGGCATGGCAGTAAGACAATATTTTGATAGCTGAAACTGTTCTGACAGTACAGCTGTTTATTTTGCATCTGTCAAGTACACTCATTCCTCAACTTACAAGAGACATGTGTTTAAAAGTCTGTTTTATTTTCCTAACTTGGAACAATTATTTGGAACAGTAACTTTTCCAGTGACATTTCTAAGTGATGGAGTAATGTACATTAACCCCACACCCAACGCGATTTTGTCAAGTTTGGTTTTGATTGTATGTGTTTGAAAGTAATGAAATATATGGGTAAAATAATTTACCGGAAGTTGGCACCATTGGCACTTTGAGGGGATCCATGAATTTCCACATTTATGTAACCCTGTTTTCCCCATAGAAGTTCATGCAAAGTGGTTTTGCGCAACACGTATGATCATTCCCCCTACCTCATGTTGGATAAGGGATCACTGTGTATAAACTTTCTGTTAATTTTCTGTTCAGCTCATGTTGTTCATCTGACTACAGTTGTAGGTATAAATAAGTTGGTTTTTATGGTTTTGTATGTGCAGGTTTCCTGCAGTTATTCTGCTGAAAATAATGAAATAATTTTTGGGGGATCCCTATTTGTGTGGGTTATTCCTAACACGGGTATTATTACTACATAAATGGGTGTACAGTCAGTTGTGTTGTCTGACAAAGAAGTTGCTGTTATCGGCCAGTGCAGGAATTTCTACAGGTGTTTCTAGGCTGCATGTACAAGAAGCTGTAATATTGCTTTCAGTAATACAATAAATCTTCTTCATTCACTAATCGACTGTGGATTCTTATGTAAGTTCAAGGTGAGGGAAGACAACAAGCAGCAGAAGGTGTGTTTGTCCAGTTATGAGATGGAGGAATAAGGCCTGTCTAGATATACAGTACAGAAGGTTTACACTATAATGTGTCAAATCAGCCATGTTTCATTACCTAGGATGGACATACTCTCTAGTACTAAAATTCTGATGATCAACACTAGGGTTGCCAACCCTCCTGGTTCAGGCAGGGATCTGCCAGTACATACAGTATTTTATGCCCCAGTAAAGGTAAACTATTGCCTTCTATGTCAGATTTTGTAATAAACCTCTCCACATAATAAGAGTGAAAACAAGTTATTCCAGAAACAATTAATTTGGTTTCAGCCAGCGACATTATTTCTGGTAAGTGAGTTATAAAATTTGCAAACTATTTTCATGTCTGTTTCAATTAGTGTTTGATTTAATCACCATGTCTTGTGGTCATTGCCTTATTGTGGTTTAGGAAACTGGCACAGAAACGATTGTAATGCTACTGCTATTCTTAAACCTCGCAGAATCCTATGTAACAGAGTTGGCAACCCTAATAAATATTTATTACTGTATATTTGGTTGCTAAATTCTGTTTTTGAACATGGAAGTTTGTAGAGAATTTGCATGATATCTTGTAATATCATAGTATATTATTCTGCATGATTTTTGCGACATAAATGTGTGGGACTACAGAATGCAGTGCAGTATAAAAATGTAAATATAAAGACACAATACTTCTTTTGTTTTTGGTAAGTGCAAGTGTGCAGTGATTTCTGCTTTTATGGAGTAGCTGTGTTGTGTGTTGTACTGTGGTGGAATACAAGTACATGGCACTCACGTGTTTATCCAGAAGGTGATAATTTAAACGTGTGCCAGACTGTTGGAAAAGCTTTAACACACAGCAGAGCTATAGCCCAGAAACAGAAGTTGTACATCACACACAATCTGTGAAAATGTACTGTCAAGAGGTTAATGTCAGTAATGTTAATTTAAGTACAGGTCTGTAGACAAGACTAAAAGTAATCAAATAAAGAAGAGTGTATCAGATCGCATGTTTATAAATGAGGAGGGAGGAAGTATATAAGGAATAGAATTTGTTTTACATTTTGCTGTTTACTTTACATCCAGCTACATGGAACAGAGTACTTCTTGAGAGCTAATAGTTTGTCAGCCACTTATGAAGTTTCATGCGTTCTGCGGAATATGAAGTTTTATTAACATTTTCACAAGAACCCATCACTGGTCCATGTTTTTAGCCACATGAATTGAGTCCACACCTTCCCATCACATTTCTTTAAGATCCATTTTAATATTATCCTCTTATCTAAACCTATATCTTCCAACCAGTCTCCTTCCTTTAGGATCTTCCTCCAAATTACTGTACGCATTTATCTTGGTTCTTGTGCATGCCACATGCCATACCCATCTCATTCTCCTTTATACCTTTTACTTATATTCATTTAAATATGTCCATAAAAGCAGAATGAATAAACACATTGAGTATTAATTTGTAATCCTACTGGGCAGATGGGTTATTTGAAGAAAACCTGACTCATACTGATGTCAATAAACATTAGAAAACATTATAATATTTTAATTTATTTCAGTTAATGTGTAAGTGACAAATGTCTTGCCGTGTAACTTTACTGTTTTTTGTGTATTTCCTTTTTATGATGTGTATTTGTTCATGTGTTAAATTTATGCATATTTTCTGTAAATTTCTGTTCTTATGTATTGCAGTTACTGAATATTTCAAAGGCTCTAAGTGGAAAGTTCATCCAGATTGGTGAGTTTTCAATTAATGGATCATTAAGTAGTGCCTCTAATAACTTTAAGCTGTTTAAATTTCTGGTTTATAAAGTTTCTTTCCAATGTGTAAGCCATACTGAGAAGGTTTTGTTTTCCATGGTTTTACATTTTCAGTTATACTGTCTTATCAAATGTGGTCTATCACAAAAAATAAGCATACTGCTGTTGCGGTAACATACCAGCCTTGCTTAGTGTTACTATGTTCCTGGACTTACATTCCCTTGTGACAGAAGTGTGTTATTAAACTGACATGCATTTTACATTTTTCGTTGTCCTGTTATGGTGAAAGAAACAGCATTCTTTTATCAGGTAGCAGTAGGGAACCTACTACATTTGGTGTATTAGATGATCCCTGACCCATGAACTGGACGCAACAGAGCAGGACCATACTTATGCATTTTGACAGGCCAAAGCCAGCTTTCAGACTATTGTATTCCTTTAACCAAAAGAGGATGTGGAAATGTGCCAGTTCAAAGGAAGGAGCGTATGCATGTGAGATGTGAGGTCCTCATGGTGGTAGCATGAAGATTATGCTCGTCTGGGTTGTGACACTGTGTAGCAGACATGCTCAACCTGTAGCTCATGGTCAATGTGTTGCCCTTGACACAGTGTTATGTTGCCCGCAGAGATATCTGAAGTGACAATGTGTCGTTTAACCCTATCGCTGGCAATCCTGAAATAAAATTTGAAGACAGTTTTGAAGACTTATGAGCTGTTTATTTGTGGCGACATATCTTACATTGTTAATTCATTTTGTAAAAATGGGCTAAAAATAGTAACACTAGCTTCGTTTGTCAATTGAATTTTTTTATGAATTCTTCTAACTGTTAGTGTACTTTTTATTGCACATTATGTATAGCAGGGCACGCAGGTAAAACTATACATATAGTTACATGTTTACATACTCTTTCTTCATTCTGTGTATTGAATTTCATGTTGCCTGCATGCAGACCAAATTTTGCTGAAGTTTCCTGCACCACATAAAACATTGAGCAGGTCTGCTCTGTAGTGTGGTGTATTGGTAGCAATGTTTTGGATGAAGTTGTTGGCATCTTGAATGGAATTTGGAGGCACCAGGTTCTTATAAAACTCTCTTTCCAGCTATTTAACAAGCTATGTAGCATCACATCCCAGAGAACACAATCTTCTACAACACAATAAATACACAGGCATGTGGTACATATATATGTGTATTTATTAATTCTAATAAATTTTAATTAAACTGATTGTGTGCTTTGAAATCATGGTGGTGGGCAGGTTAATTTAATCTAAAGACACAAAAATGGCTGCATTGTGTTATGATACATAATGAACAGCATGATACAAAGACGGCAAAAGGCTTTGTGAGGAGTACAGGAAATGATGGGCAGGGCTGGAAACATTTCATTCTCATTGCAGAGAGAATTCGTTGTGCATACCAAAAGATATAAAAGTTTCTGCTGACAGAATTTGGTATTGCAACTTTCATGAAGTAATGATGTAATTTACGTATACAGTATTCTCTTGGAGGCATTAACCTTTTAAAGCCTAGCGGTAACTTTAGATACGACCAGGTTTAACATTAAAAAATTCTACGTGGTGCCCACATTGCGTTTATGTGTTTTGTACGGATCTCAGAACAAACAGCAACTTTTGCCTTATAAAACATTAAGAGACTGGTTTTTATAACCGAAGTGGAGAGTGTTTACAGCGCGGTACGCACTGAGTCCTTATATAAAACAGATACGCTTCGTCTTTAAAGGGTTAAGGTGTAACGAGACTGAGAGTGACAACAGACTTATGACTGAGGTCTGAGCTTCTGATGCTGTTAAGTGTGAAGATTATATCCTTGTGGGATGTCATGCCACGTGCAAGTATTTTGGTAGACGAGTACCAGTTTGTGTCCTACCATGCCTGACTTGTCCAGTTGATGAAGATGGATATGCTGATGGTGCTATTTGTCCCATTTCTCAGTGGAATGTAGACCTGGCACACTCATAAGAGATGGGCTACATGCCCAGTATCTTCATGGTCATCCTTCACAAGCTGAAGAAAAGTAAAAATCTTCCTCGCTGTGGTACTTGTCTACCGAACTGTGTGGCGTCTCATCCCAGAAGTCTTTAATTTTGAAATATGAGTTTTTTGACAGTGGTGTTTGTATACTGCAGCTTGCTGTTCAGTGAAAACAAAAACAAATTTTTGCCACAGGGTTTACTGTGAGTACAATTCGATGTCTGAACACCGTTTCAAGACACCTGAAGAGCAAGTGCAGTGGTTCTTGTCAAAGGCTGGCAAGCCAGGTTGGAAGTGGATGTCACTCCGGCCACGCTCCCCACTGAAGGATGGACCACACAACATGAAGAAAACAGAGAAGGACTCATACTTCTGTAAGTCAGTGGACTGTTACACAAATGGGTCTTGATCAGAAGAGAGTGCCTGAAGTTATTGTGTTCTATCTTCATACACTTATTTTGCCAACTGTTTTGTATGACAGCAACGTGGTACCTTATGCTGAGAGAATAGCATAAATTACCTGTACTTGAAAACATGATACTAAGGAAAAGGATTTGAAATTCAGGCAGACTAATTTTTAAACTCTTCTGACCTGTTACAATAGCGATATTAAGAATGGTCTGCCTGTATTCTTACTTATTAATTCTTGATTTATTTAAACAACTCTTGTTTTATTTCAATTATTAAGCTACATATTTCGATTTTATTCATGGTTCATCTTCAGGATTTGTGTAAAAACAGTATGTAAAAAGTAAAAAGTGCATATTATGTTATACACTAGCATTGTGAGATATAATAATGTACAATTTCTGTATGTACTGAAGTTTGTTTTAAAATATCGTTACAGTAGCGGTTGTTATGTGTTTATTTTCTTTCTATTAAAATTGTTGTAAGTAGCTGTGGTGTGTTGCAGTCCTGGTTGCATGCTGATTTTCTAATCAGTGGTTACCCAGCTATGTATAGTTCCAAAATAGAAGAAAATTCTGGACAAAGAACAGTGGTCCAAATAACAAGGAGTGTTTAAAAGAAATGTGGTAGAGGCATTCAAAAGGGGCACACATTGCCATTAAGGCTGAATATACAGTTTCCACTGTCAAGAGTTTACTGAAGCCACACAAGGAAGTACAATGGGTAGTGCACGTAATGATGATCAACCTTCCTCAGTGTTATGCTTACTACATTCATTTGATTATTCTCCAGCCGTATCTGACTTAGGGGCCAGGATATCATAGTCATTATAGCAGCTCACCATGTGATGATATGGGGTTTGAAACCCGCTGGGAGCAAGAGATTTTATCTTCTCCATTCCCATCCAGACTGGCCCTGGAACTCACGCTGCCTCCTCTACAATGGATGCCGGCTTCTTTCCCAGGGGTAAAGCTGTCCGGGTGTGGTGTTGTTCCCCCATCTTCATATAGCATGGAGGCTAAAAAATGAGTGTTATTACGCCTGCACTCTCCGTGTCCATCCATGAGGATGTTGTACCCCTCTGACCTCTGTTGTCAGGCCTAAGACCTATATCACTTACAGAGGATGTCGTATGGTTATTGCTACCAACATACCTGCTGACAGAATTCATGGATGATGAGAGGAGGGTATAGAGAAGTATTTCAAGAGGCAACATAGTACATAGCTTAATTGAGATGTGGGGAGTGTCAATCCATGGGACTTTTGTTGGTGACCTCATGACTGTTGAAAGAATTTTTTCACTGTTATTAGCATTTTGAAGCAGTGACTGATTGTGGATTTCAGGTGACAAGTCGCTGGTGCAGTCACTAGTGTTTGATGCGTTGGTAACTGATGGTCTGGAGAGGCATATGCCATCGACACCGAAGGAGGATGAGAAGTGAGTAGGTGACATGCATGGGATTCGCTACTGCCTGCCGGTTGCTACAACCCACCTACACACCTGTCTTTTCCCAGCACATCCATGTCTTGATCCCTCTTCTCTCCTGTAGCCTGCATGTCTTAACATTAGTTACACTAAAGAATGAATGAAAGATTAATTATTTGATGCACAGTTTTTAGTTTGTTTTTGGTGTTCTTTTGGAAACTGGTCTCCAGCATAGTTAAAATATAAAATATATGTACACATTTATTTACAGTATAAATATTACATGTTCATACAGGTTCTTATCTTGGTCAGCAATTGAAGGATCAGATTTTGTCACAGACTGCACTGGAAACAGTGTAAGTCACATGTAACTTTGTCCCACAACAAATACCTTCATCACACACATTCTTTTGACTGAGCTGGTTGGTAAAGAGATAATGGCCTAAAGTTTCACAATCTCAGTATCCTGACTGGAAACATTTTATGATATCTGTGAGTCTTTCCAGGTCAAAACCAGGACAGCACTTACATTACCACCTTCCAAGTGACTTACATAGTCATCATTCAGGATAATTGTTCTTATTTCTTCTGATTGTACATAATCTCAGCAGTCAAAACATTATAGTGAAGTAACCTACAATGGTGTTCAGAAAATACATGTTTTTAATCTTGGCAATGTAACAAAATATTCTTGGTAAAATTCTATATAATTTCTCAGTCCCTCTGGACATATGCCATGATAGCCACCTACTACCCACCTATTCGTTCACATACCTACCTACCTAGCCACCTACCCCCCAACCCACCCACCCACCTATCCACTGACATACCAACCTACCCACTTACCTACCTACATATTCACATATGCACCTACCTAGCTACCTACCTACTTACCTCCCTACCTACCTACCAACCAACCAACCAACCAACCAACCAACCAACCAACCAACCAACCAACCAACCAACCAACCAACCACCAAGTCTTCTTACTCTTCCACGTACCTACCTTTCAACCAACCAACCTACCCACCTACCTACCTACCCACCTATTCACCCACCTACCTACCTACCTACCCACCTATTCACCCACCTACCTACCTACATACCCACCAACCAATGAACCAACCAACCCACCCACCCACTGACCCACCCACCCACCTACCTACCAGCCTGCCCACCTTCCCACCTAACTGACTGACTCACTTACTCACTCACTCACTCACTCGCTCACTCACTCACTCACTCACTCACTCACTCACTCACTGCCTGACCACCCAACAAACCAACCAACCAACCAACCAACCAACCAACCAACCAACCAACTGGATTCTGCCATTGGACATAGAGCCTGTTGCCTGCCCTTTTAAAACAACCAATTTCCCTAAGAGTCATCTGAATATTAATTTCCTTTGTGTTTTTGTAAGGGGCCACGTTCTGAGGTTTTTCTTCACTAAAATTCTTTTGGTAGTTTTGTATCCTCAGTCACATGTTCAACCCATCACAACCTCCCAGGCTTCACTACAGTGACCTTTATAAACTGTGAGATATCCTAAATGGTCATGTTATTTCTTGTACATGAATTGACGATGTTTTCCCAGTAAATTTTATTCTGAAAAATTTTCTGTTACAGTTTCAAGGCTTTACACTAATGCAGTGTAACAGGCCATGGCAATTTTTCCTGCAACCCTCTTGATTCATTATTTTGATCATGTTGTTATCTGACACTGAATAATGTAGCAGCTGATAAATTATTGTTTGGTAATGTAAGGAAAAACAGACAAGCTGAATGTCCCAACAGATCCTACAATTGTTCTGACTTCGGTAACACCACACATTTAAAAAGTGATGTACTTTTTACCACATTACATTCATAATGCACAACCAGGGAGATTTATGGGTAAGTGTGATAATGTGTTCATACATACAGTAAGCATTTCAAATGCTTTAATGCAGAAATGGTGTATGCATTTTATATTATGCTTGAACCATATCATTTGGGAAGAGGGAATTTTAAATCTAGTATGTCAGGTATTTTTTGGCATGATTGTAATTGTCTTGCTACAGGGGATTTTAAGTTGCCAGATTCTCTGAGGTAGAAATTCATATTTTACTTTTGGGGTGATAATAGTAGTATTGTACAGCTGTAACATTCTGCTGCCTGGACTGAGCACATGCACCATTGCAGTAATGCAGTGCATGGCTGGTAAAGATGAAATGTCCAGAAGAGGCTATGGATTAGAGCAGTAAGCTGAGGTTAACCTGAAATGGAAGGACGTTAAAATTATTGGACTGTCATCGCTGCAACTGAAAGTTAAATGAGGGAAAACTTTGAATTCAAGTACATAATTGGTGAATCAGTGGTGGGGTTATTTAACGAAGATGAGGTTGGAAGAAGTGTGACTAAATGTGACTGTCTTCTGTGATGTGCTACCAGGTAGTTTGGTAGAGAGGTAACACTGTTTTGGAGGAACTTCCTGCCTGTATCTACAAAGTAGAGGCAAAATGTCTTTTGATGTTATAACCCATCTACAAACCTACATGGTGCCACATCTCAGAAATTACAAATCATCACTTTGACTCCTGTGACAATCTGAGGTCACTCAACCATATATACTCGTACTACTTAAATTCTCAAAATGTGATGTTTTTATCAATTTCAGTTTCAAAATATATTTATCTTATATGGTTTTCAGCATTTTCTGAAGTGTGGCATATTTTTTCTGTTGTAAATTTCAAAGTGCAGTACATGTTTCCCATTTACTGTGATTATAAAATAACTTTTATTGCAACCTTTGCTATGTGGGAAACAAATCTGGGGAAGTACGATGGAAAAATTCTCCCAGTTAACTTTGGATTCTTTAAATTACTTTACTTGAAATGAATAAACAAGTAAAATATGAACATACTGGTACATCTCTCAGAGATTTACATAACCTATGAAATTATTGTAAGACATTTATTTATTCTAATAAGAAAATAATTGTGTATATGATGAATTTTTGTATTGAAGTAGTTGAAATGCACAACAAAGCGGACAGATTGAACACATGAACAAATTATGAATGAGCGTGATCTTACAATTAATAAACTGATAAATCATGTACCTATATTTCACTGCCACTTCACAAGATGACAGGAGTTATAGTGAAGGTCACAAATATGAAGGTACATAGACACCTGACAACAAGAGTTATATTACATAGTGTAGCCTTATTGTGTGCTGTCAGTACTGAACTGTATTTGGCTTCACATGCCAAAATCAAGAGAATTTTTTTATCTTCATCCCATCCAGTCTGACTCTGGATGTCCTGAGTCCTCTTCCATGGCTTCCACTGGCTCTCCCTGGGTGAAGCAGCATCAAGTTGACAATATGTGTTTATCCATTACTGAGCTTTTCAGTGACTTTGGCTATACAGTCATGCATCATATACATGTTCATGATGTGATACTTGATAATAGGTGAAACTTTACCTTTGTTTTTACTTTAGCAAACAGGAAGTTGTTTTGCAAAATAAATTGATAAACATGAAGAGCTGCCATAGCTCAGCCATTGTAGTGACTGGATTTGGGCTATAACAGTGGGCTGTGATTGCCAGTAAGGGCACTATATTTTGCCCTTCATCACAGTGTCCATGAAGCATGGTTTAATTTTTCACAGGAACAAGAGTTTATCCTGTCTCTAAAATGTCCAGAATGGCTCTGGGTCCCATTCAGCCACCTGTTCAGTGGGTACTGGTGTCCCTTTCCACGAGTAAAGCAGCAGAAGCATGAAGCTTGCCTCTTACCTCTGTCTAATACTGAGGTTAAGAATGAGTGGAGCTAGACCTCTACTTCACACATATGCCTTTATATTGTGCACAGGACTAATTTCCTGTAGTGGGCCTGTATCATCTCTGAGGCCCACCCAGCTTCTTGTGCCGTGGGTATAGGAGCTTTTGCCTGGTGTTACATTGCCACAACATGAAGATGAAAAATTGCCTTCATAGTGCTGGCATGTAGAATACATGGCACTTTACCTTCGTACCCACACTTACACATCCATGCCGTGGTATTTAGTCATGTGGGTAACTTTACCTTCTGCCTTACCTAAAATTCCTTGAAAAGTAACTCAGAATATGAAACTATACAACACCACTTTACAAGCATTTCATTATATTCTTTCAAAATATAAAAAGTTGAGTTTCAGAAGGGAATTTTGCATGTTATGAGTATAAGCAAGGTCTTGCATAGAGCTGTCAAACATTTCTGCAGTTTAAATCTGTAGGCTTTCACAGTGATTGGTTGAGAACTACACTTTTTCATTTCTGAATATGACACCAGATTATTTTTTATGATCACTGAAAAATATTTCTGGGGTCTGCAGAATTTTCTATGAAAATGAATACACAGGACCAATTTATCAAGTTAAAAATTCTCCATAAAATGCCAAGGATGTTACAGTATCTAAACTTGGAAATTTGGAGCCTTATTAAATAACACACTTGAGACAGAAACACTGTCTTGTCATTTTGCCCATACTCACCCCAAACACTGTGACCCTGAAGGTGGAGACAGCTTGTTCCTCCAAAAAATTTACAGTACATCTCATTTCCACATTGTGTGTCTACTGAAAAACATAATTCACATCAGAGTGCAAGCTTAAAATGGGTGAGCTCTGGAGCTTTACCGTCATATCCTCTACATGCTTAGACACAGCTGTTAATCTCTTTCACTCTGCATTCACTGTACTGGGAAGGGTCATGTACGAAGACTTTCAGAATGCGTATATAGTCCATATATATACACATGTTGAGTTGAGTGTTGACAGTGAAATGCAAGGCCAGGCAATTATGTGCTGGAGACCGATGATATGACAATATTCTGTTGTCTGTGTCTTGTGCTGCACCACTAACTGTGTCATTGCGTCCTGTTTTCACCCAACCAATAGCCCATTAGCCATGCTGATGGCACTATTGCACAGGTAATGTATAGCGAAGGTCCTTAGTTAGCATGTAATTAAGCATAAGCAATTGCACTTGCATCTAGCACTTGTTGTTTTGTGGTCTGTACAGATGAGCAGTGCAAATCCATTGCTTTGTCATGTGATTTATAAACATGACCAGGAACAATGTTTGGATGGAATGTACTAAAACTTATGTTCCCTGTTTTGTAACTTCCCAAGTGCCATGTCAGGGATAGTCCAAAATTATAAAAAATGTGAAGCCTCATCAGGGTTATTGCACATTTTATGGGAAGTGTTAGGTGATTATGGAACAGTGGTGGAATGTTGACTAGCAGGGGGAGACCAAAGAAATGCAGAGAAAAAAATCTGCTTTAATACCATGGTCTTTTGGTGCAGAGTCTAAGACTCCAGTTAGAGAGGACAATGTCTAACCATCTGAGGCATGATGCAGGTTTGATGTAAGATGCTGAGTATATGCCAATGTTGCGATTCAGTGGTGTTATTAGTACTTACATCATTACTTTTATTATCATCACTTATTTGTCCTTAAGTAGGTACAGCAGGTGTCAGCACTGTGGTGTCATATTGTGTGACCTGTTTATGCTATGTGTGTCTGACACAGTTGTAAAATCTGAAGGCCTCATCGTAACAGTACAGGATATTCCACCTGAAAATTATATTATGAATACAAGATGCATAGGGGTCAGGGTAGCATAGTCAGTATAGTGACTCGCTACGGGCCGGATGGTCCAGGGTTTGAATCCTGGTGGGGGTGAGATTTTCTGCACCTGTCCAGACTGGCGCCCCCCCCCCCCCCCGGTCTTATGCATTGGGTACCAGGTCATTTCCGGGGGTAAAGCGGCTGGAGCGTGGCATTAACCACCCACCCCTATCTAGCACCAAGGTTAAAGAAAGAGTAGAGCTATACCTCTACTCACCCTCTGGGCCTTCACAGCCAGTTCTAGGATGAACTTGATACAAAATGCATTGTGAATGTTTACAGACAAATTAACACTGAGTATCTTAATTAATCACATAGCCTTAAATTTTTCTGCATTATTATTAAATAAATCACCTTATACTCATTGCTTTGGGAATAATTTGTTCCCAAAAAATTCATATTTTATAATATTATTTACCTGAGACCATGTGTCATAAAGGTCATATTTTTGTATCACTTTGTAGTAAAGGTCATAAAAAAGGGAGAAAGTAACACAAAATTTATTATGGAATCAATATTAAATGGTGTTATACAAATGGCAGGAAGTTGTCTGTAAAAGATTTATCAGCGGTGTTGAAACATTGGCACAAATACTGGATACATGTCTGATGAAATATGAAATTATGTCATGGAATCAGTCATTTTGTTCGGAAGTTATTATTGGGACACATTCATACTTCAGACAGGATTCTATGCTACTCTCCTCACTTTGCAAGGAAATGAGAGATTTGATGCTTGTGTGGCAGTGCATATTAAAATGGCAGTTTTCTGAGACATGACATTGTAGTCTGATAGATAGGTACCAGGATCTGAGAGGCCCCTGCTGTGTCTGTCTTTGCTGGAGATAGAGACAGGAGGTTTGTCTGAAATGCTGATGCTACCTGGCATAATTCTAGCAGAATATAATCATTGTAAGGAAACATAATGTTAAGGCCTTTCACATATCCATGTGTGAGTCTGCTTTTTCTTATAACTTTTGTACAGAAGGAAGGATACTGGTTTGGTTAATAATTATGTAGTAAGAGAACAGGAAACCATGAAAATGGGAAAACAAAGAAGAATTGTAAATAGCTATTTTATGAGTCTCTATCCTACCTTCTTTAATGCTGACATTTTGTACTACTCATTTGGACAGACTGTGCAGTATCTTTATTATTAAGTGCTGCATAAATATAGGAAAAAATCATGACACATCTGTATACATACAGTATGTCCATATGAAAGTAAATAATTTTGGTTGATGACGCCTTCAGAAGGCCTCAGATGATAAATTATTAAAACCTCTGTTTGTGTACACACACACATTGCTTATTTCTTTGTTAAACGAATATGTAAAGCAATCCAGACGAACTGGTAAGTAAAGTGTAATTTCAAATACAATGCACTGCATTCTCTAATTTTAAATTTCTAGTTTTTATGAAGTTTTATTACAATTTTTCACATATATTTCATGTACATTTTGTATGTCTCTTTCACACTAATCTGCACATTTATTTCAGCCAGTTTCAAATGAGCTGAAGCCTTCTTACTGGGTAACCACAGAAGTGACACCTGATGGTTTTTTATCTGTTGCAGTTGCGCATCTGTTGACTGTTACGAGTTTATTATCTCGAAATGTAATTTGTGAGAAAAAGTTGCTCATCTTTCATTACAGGAATTTGTATAGAGCTGCTTGTAGGATTCAAACTCTAATGTAAACATGTTGATGACATTTCTTGGTGAATATTGATACTGAGGTTTTACGGATGATATGTTGGTAACTGCTTCCAGTAACACACAACAACAGTATTCGTGTGTGAAACATGATAGTAGGTTTGATCCCAGGCTTGCGTAACAAATTTTCACTTGCTCATAGACTGTGATAATGTTGATAGCATTGTTCATACTAAATAAATACACTATTAGTAAAAAGTCAGGACTAGTAAGTAAACTTTATATATGCTGTATATGTGATATTGTGTGTGTTTATATTAATTTCTAATTATCTAGTGCAAGATTATAGCATTTGACAAGTGTATTTTTTACATGACTCATGAGGTAGGCATTTTTTTGTTGGCTGTTGGCATTGTTCAACATGAACTTTGCTATGTTTATGTGACTCAATGCCAGAGGGTGCAAATGATAATAATGCCATTCATAGTGTGAGACCTGATATTGCTGTGGTGCGTGTTACAATTGCATTTTCCCCTTAGACATCTCCCTTCTAAAATGGCCTCTTCTTGCCTTATATTTCCTGCTGTTATTTATTTAAACAAACAATTTAATTTAATTTTCACTCCTTTACCCACCATTTGTCATCACATGGTTCTTAATTTTTCCATATTTATTCGGATGTCTTGAAACATTCCTGTGCAATACCACTGTTTCCTCCTCCCTTTTTTCCTGCTTCCTTCTCCTTTGATTTATTTTTGTATTTTTTATATTTCACATTATTTTATTTTTCTTCTTCTAACTACATTCATTGCTGCCTTACTTTTTAATGTTCTCCCCTTTGACACTGATTGTGTTGCTTTTCACAGCCATGGTCCCAATCCATCTTTCTCTATGCCTGTACCCTTTTTTCCCCTACGGTTTACTCTTTGGCAATGACAGTAGGGGCAGCAAGTTTTCCCAAAGCTTTTATGCCTATGTCGCAAAATATGTGACGTATCACCCTGAAAGATCATAATCTTGATATAATTCAAAATTTTAATTTGAAATGTTTTGCTCCGTGCATTTTAGTCAACTCATTTTCTTTTACTAAACCAGCTTAATGCACATGCAGCACACACAGTAGTATAGGCTATTATCACCCCAACATGTTTTGGCACAACTGTGCCACCTTCAGGGAGTTCTTATGCCAAGTTTGAAACTAGCTAAACTATGACAGAGTACATTGTTAATGTTTGTATATATAGCATTTTACAGTAAAGTTCAATTTGCTGAGTGGTACATACATATTCTGTAATACATTAGAGCAATATTATGTGTACATTGTATGATTTTGACACTTATTACAAAATACATAAGAATATACACTTTGGTTCAGACTGTACTTTGTTTATATATCTTTGCAGAATTTTAACCAAATTTTGTATTTCTACTTGTTTTATAAGTGTCAAAATAGTGCAATGTACACATAATATTGCTGCAATGTATTACAGACTATGTATGTATGACACCAGCCTGCAAATTGAGTTTAACTTTGGAATGCTATTTATAAAAATATTATGAATGTAATGTGTCATAGTTCAGCTAGTTTTAAAACTTGGTGTAAGAACTCCCTGAAGATGGCATAGTAGTGCCAAAACATGTTGGAGTAATAAAAGACTATACTATCGTGTATGCTCAATGTGCATTTATTTCGTTTAGTAAAAAAAATACGTCCAAATTTTAAATTTATTTGTATCATGTAAATATCATCTGCAGTACAGTCATACTGACTGAGAGTAGATGGCATTTACTTTTCCTTACAACATTACCTAATTGTTAGTATTGCTGGGTTTCTGGGATTTGTACATCAGTTACTATTCTAAACAGATATGATGTTTTGGAAACTGGATCTGTTTCCATGCTCAAATGAGAAGGTGGTGAGACACTTGCAGAGCTGGGGCAATTACAGAGTGAATTTGTGGCACCTGAGAATGAAACCAGTTGCAGTTCCTGAAACATTGTGTTCTGTATGGAATACTGGAGGTGGACACAGTCCAAAAACCGAGTCATGCTTGTGTGAATGCTGTAACAAGATTTCGAATGGTTCGCTCACATTATATTTGTGTTTGATGGTGAAAGTGATACTAAGACAACTGAAAATTAATCCAGGTACTTGTAAGTCGGAACAGTGTGCAAGTGCAGACCCTGTTAATTTCTTGTTAATGTTGTTTTAATTATGATATTTTATGTAGCTATATTGCTTTTTGTCACTTTTATTTGTGCACATTTGTAACTGACTTGTGAGATTTGAGTTTTTTGCAGCAGAAACAGCACAGATTACTATCTTCTGGGATGTGACGCAATGTAGTTTGTTAGACAGGTTTTCTACGAGCATTTAGAGGAACATGCTGTCACCATCTTTAGAGTGGAAGAGTGGGTGGAGTCAGCCATCCTTCAAAATCATTTGTACCTGTCCAGCAGACTGTAGAGTCGCATCCAAGAGGACAGAAATCTTTTAATCTTTGTTGTTCACTGACATCTTGGACAGTCTGTGATGAAATGAAATAGTTTGCTAAATCTTATATATAATATTTAAATTCTTGTGACCATTGACTTATTGAATTTAAATATTTTATTCTTGTTGAAGTATGTTAGTCACCATGAAGTGCAAACCTTTCTAAGGCCAATTACCAGAGATCCGTTTGACTAAGTCACATGGAGTCTCCACCATTAGCACCAAAAACCATGAACCCGCTCATGTAACACCAGTCAAGCCTTCGGTTACCAGTCACACTCACCATTGTTCATTAGGATCCCTTGCTTTCTACAGATACCAGAGAGTAGCAAACTTGTGCAGGGGGAGTGATCTATACTGTACACAGGATGTTTCATAATCTACCAATAAAGTTCAGGCCTGTGGCACCAGGAGTAGCTTTCTGTTGAACCTTGTGTTGTAAATTGCCCTCATGTGGCTTGCTGCTTGAGCTTTGTGTCCAGTAATCATCCTCAGGCAGGTTTCTGTTGTACCTTATTTATATGTGAAGAAATTTATTAACCACTTGGGACATACCTCAGTAAAGAATTTGTAGCTGTCATCGCAGACTGTCAAAAGTATATACACATCTACAGTTATGTGCTTATGTCTATTGTTGATGTTCTATGTCATTTTCTTTGATATTTCTCACAGCATTTACTTTGGATTTGTATAAGAACTGTACTTTGCCAATGTTATTTATTTGTGTGTTTCATATATTTCTCACAATAAGCAGCAACTTTTCTTTTGTATACAGTGTTAGACATTTGATCTCAGTAATGGAGCCACAGTGGTAGAAAATAAATTTTTAATTACTGCTTAGATGAACCTCAGGTTTCAGAAAGTTAAATGACTGGATAACAATGTCGATCTTTCATGTTTGTGGACCATTTCTGATATTCCATCTTCCCACTTTCCCTTTAACCAGAGTATTCCTTTGACATGGTAATAGCACCTGTTTGTCAGGAACTAACATGCTTTAGAATAAAGGAGGATGTGTGCACGTGTTATGCTGCTCTCATTTTGCTTACAGACTTCCTGTGTTGGATTTTTATTGTTGGTGATGGAGGTCACCTCCCACCTACTGGGGGCATCATTCCAGATGGTAATAATGTTCTGTCTTTACAGACAAGGCTACCAAATGTTTGGAGTGACTCTGTCATTCATAGCAACGCGCAGTGGGCTTTTGAGATGGCAGGATCATGCACAAACCCCAGTGGGAGACGGTGGACAAGAAGCACTGTGAGTCCTTTTCATATCCTGTATAAACTTGCTTACATTTATATGGGACAGTTTTTATTGTCATCAGTTATAAAATGCAAGCAGCTTTCTTTAGCACTTGCCTTAGCCCTGCTTCTGTGTCACATAATACATTAACATGTGCTGCGTTGCTGGATCCTTCTTCAGAGGTTTGTCAATGTTCGGTTTGTGAAGAAATTCCGTACCATTCTAATCATTAGGTTTTTACAGCCTTTATATAGGGTGTAACTTGAGTTTTGGTGTTTAACAACACTGCATGTTGCATACTGTTTCAGAGTTTTGGTATACATTGCAATCACCATCTTCAGGGTAAATTAAATTCCAGGAAGATGTGGTGCAATATGTAGGTCTCACAGTGGGAGTAAGGGTAGGGGCTGTATATTGTGGTTCCATCTAGAGCTTATGAAAGCCAGCCATGGGACCTTGTGTGAGCATACATACGTACATACATACATACATACGTACATACATACATACATACATACATACATACACACACACACACATA
>BLKM01000462.1:709977-829014 GCA_013340265.1 Coptotermes formosanus | reverse complement strand
ACATACATACATACATACATACATACATAAGTACATACATACATACATACATACATACATACATACATAAGTACATACATACATACATACATACATACATAAGTACATACATACATACATACATACATACATACATACATACATAAGTACATACGTACGTACATACATGCATACATATGTACGTACATACATACATACGTACGTACGTACATACATACATACATACATACATTTCATTTAAATTTCATCAATCCGATATCAGCCCATCGGCTGCTGGATATGAAACATGTCATAATATCACTAATATCAATACCAATGACAGATGCAGACAAGAAACACAAACAACAGTGTCACAGTACGACATCACACACAGTAGAAGCAATACAATACAATACAAAAATGCAAAAAATACATAAAAGTATAAAAGTAAAAGGTAAAAAGTAAAAAGGTAAGACAATTCCAATTTTTGTCAGTTCAAAATATACTACAACAAAGCATGTATCATCACCAAGCACTTCTAATGAATCTTCTAGTGAATAAAAAAAAATGTACAAGAAGATACTGTTCAGTGACTTTTTGAATTGCACCTCATCATATTGGAATTGCCTGATACATACAGGTAATTTACTAAAAACCTTTATGGCAGAATACCTAATGCCCTTGGACTACGCAAATGATTCCCTTGCCTAATATTTACGCAATGCAATGCTAGATTTGTTTGAAAGTATATACAAACATGGTACTGTTAATATTTTTTTTGACAATAATTTAAAAATTCGTCCACTGAATAAAACACATTAGGTATTAAAATTTCTTTCAGCCTTTCTACAAACATTGTTTCATCCTCTAGTAAATCAACTAAAAACTCTGGTAAACTATTAAAGATTTTAACACTCATATAATGTACTCCTTTTTGCCTTATTGATAAGTGTGATTGGAGTACATGGAGATTTCCTCTATTCCTCGTTAGCTTATTATGAACTGTACAATTAAAGGTAATTTGTATCTAGTTCACAGCTTTACACCTTCCCTTTATGAGGTATATTTTATTATCGTCCTTAAATCTACACATAGGACTGATCAGCTTCTTTCATCCTTTGAGATTCTATAAATAAAGTTTTGTATGTATTTTTTATCTTCCCTGTGCAAGCTACATCTGCTCCTTGAGACGTCCACACTAAGATTACATGAAGGACACAAGTAATGAAGTTCCTCACTGTACAGTTTTTCCCACCTTGTATAAGATTCTCGTAACAGTGAATATTAGGGTTATGGTTTTCTTGAATGTGATGTTCTCTAGTTTTGTAGACATGCACCAGTGTTTCTTAGGAACCTGCTGCTACCATTTACATTATAGATGTGATGTCACATCTCATGAGACCATATCTGAATACTTACCAACATGAAAACCTCAAAACTTGCATATAATTATGGTGCTTTTCTGCAGCGTTATTAGTAGTAACTGGTTACCAGTTTCAAACTTTGACATTTTGCCTGTAGGCACTTCAGCGAGATGAATCAGCGGGCCATAGATGAAGTGTGGTACAAAAGGGCAGTGGACCAGCATGGCATTGAGCCAGAGAGCTTTGTTTTCTCAGTACCATTTGATGCAGCATCAAGCAGTAAGCCTCTGGTTACTGCAACACATGCTATTTTTGTGGAACACAAAGGTCATCATGCACCAGCGGCAGTAGTTGGACTGCAGATCCAACATTCCAGCCTTGCTTCCCACTTCCTGAACATTACTTCTACAGTAAGTAAGGCCTCAGCAAATTTAGTAGCAATTGTAATGGGTAGTGGGAGTCAGTGTAGTGGTGAAGGTAAGTAAATGGTACATTTGTGCCCATAATTAACTCTTTCTGGAAATTTGCTTATATATTATCAACATTGCACATTTTCCTCTGTGGTCAGATGGAAATATATGATTGAGGCTTATTTTTTCCCAGTTTCTGTGGTTATTGTCAACCAAATGCTAGAGTCTTTATTTCAGTGCATATAACAAGACTTTACCAAGCAAGTGCTGCAATCTGATGTTCATTTTCATTGCACATTTTGTACAGTAACTGCATGGCAAGAAATGACAGACACATGTTCTTTGCTTTTTCTGTGGTTGGGTGTTGACACAATTCCATGTCAACCATTTGATGCATTCACCAAGCAAGTACTGCCATCTGCTGATTCATAGGCATAACTTGGGGGTTGCTACTTGGTTGTTTGGCTACTGAGTTGAAGAGGGGCAAATAAAAAATAGAAATATTTTCTAAATGGTTATTTGGGTGGTATAAAGAGAGGAAGAAAAATGAAAAGCTGTGTTTTATGGGATGTAGAATAGAGGCATGGTTAATTTGACCCCCCCTCCCCTCCCATTGTTATTAGCCAAGTTATGCCAAGGCACTAATTATTTTTGTAAAATTTTGTAAAGGTATGCAATTTTATATGTTCATAGGTTTGCAACAAAATATGCTTTACATTCTAGTTAGGGAGATGGTTCTACAACTTGATGATCAAAATACGTTAATTAAGCAGCGTGCCATGAATGTGTAATGGAGGAGTGGAGGTACAGCGTCATGCTTTCTAAACTTGGAACTAAATGGCAGTAAGTTGTCAGCTTCACACCACGGCCACTTTACCTCCAGTACCCATTGGATAATGGGCTAGGTGAACTCCATAGCTGGTCTGGACACTGCAGAGAACAGAAGAAACAATCGCCGCTACTGAGAATCGAAACATAATACCTCAACCATCCAGCATGTAGTCGAGTATATATATATAAAGACTTATTTTGGGGTTTTGTGAATAATACTTAGGCTTATGTTATTAAATTAACTATACATAGACATTCACTCTGATCTTCATAAGCAAGCTTGTTGACCAGTGTCAGGGACTGTCAGCTGCTTGAAATTATCCTGCTGTGCAGAGTGGGTTATAAGACAAAGTTCACCCCATAACTGCCATGAAGGCACAGAGGGGGAGTAGATGTATAGGCCTGCACTTTCTTTGACCTTGGTGCTAAGTGGGAGTGGGTGATTAACGCCACACCACGGCTGCTTTACCCCCTGGGAAAGACCGGGTACCCCTTGTATAGGAGGCTGGGTGGGCCCCAGGGCCAGTCTGGGCTGTTATAGAAAGTCTCCTCCCACCAGGTTTCGATCCCTGGATTGTCCAGCCCATAGCGAGCTGCTGTACTGATTATGCTATCCTGGCCAATGTAGAATGGGTTATGCAGTGTAATATTTGTGCTTTGTAAGAGGGGGGGTCTGATGGCAGTGAGCTTCAGAATTTTGGTCTTCTGGATGTGGCGTTGTAGTTTGGTAGATGACTACCAGTGTTCTAGAGGAATCTGCTGCCCATATTTTTGCCCTGAAGGCGGAAGCAGCTAGTTCTTCCCAAGAGGTTAGTGTACATATATCACATCGCAGGAGACTATAATCTTAGAATTTAGAGTGTTAATTAATTCTGTCAGCTGCCAATTTGTGTCTGTAACGAATAGATGCAGTGTCATGGTCAGTAAGTGACGCGGAATCACAATGAACACTTCAGTCATTGTACTGGAGTGTATGTTTCCATTGTTACTTATATAAACGGTAACACAAGTAAATGTTCCTATAGTGTACAGGCTGTAAGAAGACATGTGCTTCTGAAGAACTGGACTGCTATGTACTTGACAACAATGGATTCATCATACTATCTGAGAGTTCGGATCACACAGGAAAGTTCTTCGGCCAGATTGATGGAACCATCATGGACTCACTTGTGCAGGATCGCATCTACAAGAAAGTGGCTGTGTATGACTACCAGGGGGCCTGCCTTGACCAGAAGTCTCCATACAGTGATGATGCTACCAGACTGTCTGTAAGTAAGGTGGATTGAGACTAATCTAACCACAGGACAAGATCACACAGATTTTTGATGTGTTACATGATGTCTTCATCTCAGCTTCATGTCTGTCAGCTGAACTTCTTTATCTCCCCCCCCCCCCCAATTGTAAGCATGTTCACATAATTGCAAAAAGCTTCTGTTAGCTTCATGTCTGTGTGTGTGTGTTTGCTTATATCAATGCAGCTCCCACTGGATGAATTCCTGTGAAATTTGATGTTGGGATCTTTTATGGAAGTCTGTTGAGAAACTCCAGATATGGTTAAAATTGGACAAAAATATTGGGAACTGTACATGAAGACCTAAGTAAGTTTTATTCTTGCCGGCAACTAAAATCTGCCATAAAAGCGTACTTGTGAAATACTCATTATTTTCCTACTGTTGACAGTGGCATGTAGCTCAACAATAAGCTCAGAACGCATTGTTGCATTTCTATTGCAACGCTGGTTACTCAAATGCACCACAATGTTACGCTGTATTTACATTTCCTAGCTTGTTCTTGATTTGCTTCTGCTTCTACTCTTCATCCTCCTCTTCTTCTTCCTCTTCATAGTCTTACATGTTTTTCTGCTCTACCTTCTCATTTTGTTGTCTTTTATCATTTTCCTTTCTCCCTCTTTTTTCCTCTTCATCTTCTTATTGTTTTGCTTGTATTTCTTTTTCTCCTCATCCTCCTTCAGATTCCCCCCAGCATCTTCTGTCCTGTATTGAACTTTAATGTATAGTAAGTATGAAAAGTTCCTGCTGTAATGCAGAAAACAGTTCGTATCTTTCCCCACACACTTCAGATGGTTCACACATTGCCACTTGATCGTGTCGCTGTTTAGCAGGATGTCAACAACTGCAGTACAGACAGTGTTACCAGTAGCAATAGTTCCATGCATGCTTCTACTACCTCTTTGGCACACTGGCAAACTGTTAGCAGTGGTATATGCATGTTGTGCTGTCATATCGTGGAAGGACAAATGATGGCTGTTATCTGCTGAGTCTGTTCAACCGCTCTACTCATGCTGGTGACTAAACATGAAATGACTAGTGTCACAACAGAGTGGGTAATGGAAACATAAGTTGTATTCCAAAATCCCTTTACTAGCATATGGAGGCTGAACACACACCTGCTGCCTTCACATCTTGGTAATGCTCTGCTGTTAACACCATCACTGTAAAAACGTATAAGCTGTAAGTCCTGGCGCTTCACCAGCCTTATTATCTTTCTGCTGTTTGGAAATCTTGCCTTGTGAGTACACACACCTCTGAAATAGGTTCTTTAACTTGGTAAGTTGGCAGGTAACACCTGTCAAGATGTCATAACTACTGTTAAGATAAATATTATTATATTTATTTGAGTTTATTATCTTCCCAGGGGAGTCTCTGACCTCCTGAAACTTCTTTAAGTGGCCCCCTGTGTGCCCTCAGTTGCATTTGAATTTCATGAAGTCTTCAGTCTTACATTATAATCTTATTCTGTCTCTGTGTCACATGTCCAGTTTTTTTTTCTAAGAACGAAGGTCATGGTACTAGCGAAGAAAGTTCATGACTTTTAGCCCATTTAATCTACCTTGCTTCCTTGATGAAATTAATGTGTGTGTGTGCTGCGTACCATTCTGTACCACCACAATAAGCACTGTGTATTAAATGAATAAAATGTAGTACTTGGTCAACAAAAGGTGATAGTAGAGTGTAAGGCTGTTGATGACAAGGTGAAATACTTGGTAGCACAATTTGATCATGAACTGCGCAAGTTCTTACGGATATGGTATGGCTGTTTGTACAAAGAGGTTTACAGTGTTAGTAAAGAGTGGGTTAATGTTCTAAGGCTTTCACCAACCATGCATCATCACCAGATATGAACAGTGCCATTTGTCGTCATGTGCAGATATCCTGTTACCATACGAACATACATAACCCACTATGACTGTTCACTTTACTTCACATAAAGAATGTGTAAGAACACTGTGGACTGCAGCACTTTACCACTTTTATGAAGATAAATTAAATTCCTGCTGTTGCAGCCATTGCAGCCATTCAGGTGGCTCCTGCACTGGGCATTCAGCCGTGTGGTGTGGTTTGCTATGCAGATGAACCTGTTTCCCAGTTGGGTCCTGGCCAGTGATGATGGCAAGTATAGGCACATCAACCTTTGCAGTGTTCTGATCTAATACAATATATGTCTGTGTTGTGTCATGACAGAAATAAAGTGACCACCTATTGACATTCTTTCATTCAGAATGACTGTGTCAAGAGGTAGAAAATACAAAAAAGTAGCAATACAAGGAGTTGTTATTGTCTTTAATGGAATATCATAAGCTTGCATGTTATCACACTCTGCATAGCTTAGGGAATAAAATAAATTTGTGCACTTCGAATACTTTCTCAGGCTATGAACAGACTGATTCAGCAATAACATTCTAGATCAGTGATACCATGCGGCCTGCCATTTCCTTTCTGGAAGCCATTAGAACAAACATTCTACTTCATGCAGGAAAGTCTTTTTGTACTTGTGGATTAAAGTGTTTTGAAATAGAATTCTGGTCTAGAAGTTGTCAGTGCCATTTTTTCGTTTGTCACTGGATGGGAAAGAACCAGCACGTCAAGTGTTTACACACTTTTGTATGATCCTGGCTACATGGCCAATTGAAAAATGTTTGCCAGATTTTATACCTTCCCAAATTTTACACCATTTCAGGTGGTCCCCACAAAAACATAAAATCAGTTTTTAATGTGTTCCATGTCTGTGCACTATATTATACAAAAAACATTAAATACCAACAAACGCGCAAAGAGTTTTTTCATCAATTATAAGACACTCCTACATGTTTCGACCCTGCTGGGTCATCTTCAGGGAGAAATTTTGCGTTGTCGTTACACTAGGTTGCACTATACAGTTGAGCGAAAATGTGCTGTTGACTGTGCTGTCTCTGCTTGTACAAGCCGAGACCACAAAGAGTTCACGCCTCCATAAGCGGCGCAGTGCACAGTCAACAGCACATTCTCGTTCAACTGTACAGTGCAACCTAGTGTAACAACAATGGAAAGTTTCTCCCTGAAGATGACCCAGCAGGGTCGAAACATGTAGGAGTGTGTTATAATTGACGAAAAAACTCTTTGTGCGTTTGTTGGTGTTTAATGTTTTTTGTATAAAATCAGTATTTTAGTCTACTAATAAATATTGGAATTTATGAAGGGGTGAGGAAAATATTTACTGGCTAGATGACTATTAGTGTCATGCTTCTTTGAGTTTCAAAAGGAAATAAACAAAAAATAAGTTTGTTAATTGGTGAGTATAGTCTTTACTTCAACTTTATGTGCAGTTTATTCAGATGACTACGAAAACACCAATTTTGACCAGTACTCAACACGGGATGATGGGCATGTAGGCAATGGTGGCAGTACTTCAGAGACACAGACAAGGCAGCAACTTCCTGCCAACACACCAACATCAGCATTTCTGAACAACAGAACAATGCCTCGGCCATGTGACAAGCGTGTTGATCTGTACATTCTGCAGCCAGACCGCCTCAACACGAGCGGACAGTTCAACCCTCTCAAGGGCAAGCTGACCAACTGTCACATCACAGGATGTGAGAGGTGATTATTCCTCTGTATTTAAACTTGTTTTCTGAGTTCTGAATCTGTGGAACCTATCAGTAGCAGTGCTTTTTATTCTGCAGATAATCTTTGTTCAAACCTACTCAGTTGAATTAGTATTAATTCTGTAGATTTGCATTTAAAGGTACATTGCTTAACTCTCAGCCATGGCACTGAATGTCATAATTGAGTTTCTTCATGGTTTTCTTTAGCAAATGCTGGAGTAGCGTGTTGAAATAGGATGCAACCATCCCTGTCAAAGTTTTTACCAACTCGTCATTCTCAAATCATTTTCCAAGCTTATTTTACACTTACACACACACACACACACACACACACACACACACACACACACACACACACACACACACACACACACACGCATGCATGCGCATGCGTTCTATGTGTGTTCTTGCAGAAATGACTAGTAAGATTACAGTTTTCTTGAATTTAATGCCATGCAGTTTGGTATGTTGAGACCATTCTTCCATAGGAACATGCTACCCTATATACGAGGCAGCATGTTCCTCCAGTATGTTGGTACCCCATCAGTGTCACGTCCCAGGAGACAGTAATCTTCATCCCAAAGAGAATTGTCTGCTCTCTGAGAGCCGCATGTGTTGACTTCAGGCCGTTCAGTGTTCAGAAGATACCCCGCAGCAATCTGATCCTGCTGGTGGTGGATACGTTATGTCCATGTGGCAGCAAACAGTTGAGTATTACACCACAGGAGGTGAACTATGAGTCGTTGCAAGGTGTGGCGGTTACCACACAGTGTCGTGTCAAACCACAAGAGGCAATGTACAGGCGACGGCCACCCAAGTGCATGAATTACCACCCAGAGGTGAGTGATTAATCCAGACACACAGGTTATATTTCTGAAGAGGTGTGGGTGTAAGAAATATAAATGCTTAATATAAGCAGGAGAAGGGATGTAATGCAAATGTCGTAGAATTCTGTAGATGTAATAAATGCCTGGTTATGTCTTTGGTCAGCCCATTCACTGAATTTAACGAATGTTACTTGTGCCCATTCAACCTTAATAATTGGAGAGAAATATCACTAATCTACTTGCACTAGTGTACTAGTAATTACACCTGTCATAATACAACCTCTACTTGTCGTGATTATTTTGTGTAGTGCTGCCACTTACATCTGACCTCAAATAAAAATATGCCTAATGTTAGGATGATATAATATTTGTACAGTGTAGAATATTATGAATATATGTTGCTGTTATTTTTGCAGGAGAGTGAAATTAAGATATGCGGAAACTGTGGAAGAGCCTACCTCTCTGTGTTGGTTCTTGTGTTCTGTTTACTAGTGTGGAGCTTTAGTGACACATTAGTGCAACGTTGGTCGTGATCATTCAGCACTGTAAGAGCATTTCCCATCCCTAACACTGTGATTACAGGAAATCAAGTAATAAGATCAACAATCGCACGCACATGCACGCACACATGCTAACATGCTATAGTGCAGAGCCTGTACTGGAAGGTTACTCCACACTGTTGTAACATTCTTCCACTGCAGGTTTCAGCACTGCTCACTGTTTGTGCCAGTTGCAGGATCACTTAGCATTGTTAATTGATTGAGGCATAAAGTTATTTTAGTTGAAATGAAATGTCTTAATTTCTTCGTGTGTTTCTTTCTTGCTTTACTTCAGATTCTTTGCTCCTGTCCCTTCTTTCTGTCTATCTGTGCTGTACATGGATGTCATTCTGTATAGTACCACCATAACAAGTCTATATTCTTAATGATGTTTGTGATGTAATTCTTAATTAATCGTTTAAATTCCACTGTATCAAAGAACTTAAAGTGATTAATTAAGAATTTTCTGTATTGTAATACCTTTTATACACTTGAAGCTTATTTTAACCGTAACAAAGTGTAACACATTATTGACAATTTATTATATGTTATTTATGCCTGTGCGCAAATTTTTCTCTCTTAATTGTTTTATTATTTCTGTACTTATATGTGTGTTTTTATTATGTATGTTGACATTGCGTATGAAATTGCTAATATGTACATGTATTGTGACAAGTTCCATATCCCATGGTGTCGATAAGGTACCCTCTGGGATGGCTGGTATGTGAAATAAATATTGATATTGATATTGTATTGACCAAGAGGCAAAGAAAAATTTGAGGTTGTCTGTTACAAGGTTTAAGTCTGTGTCTGTTTGTAGCCTATTGGAATATTTCTGGGAGCAGTGCCATACCTCAGGTGATTATATGCCAGCCTTTCACCATAGAGACTCAAGTTTGTCACCATGACTCTGTTAATTTTGTATTCTGCATAGTATTTAATTTTTGTCTTTCTGTTAACACTCCATTCTCATTTGTCATGTGTTACTGGGATGCATGTCAGGTCTGCCAAGCCAGAGTAACCATTTTGAATGATTATGTCTTGTACAATATTGAAACATGACAAAGCAGCTATCAGTGTAAAAGTTTTGTTGACCTGAACAGAAGAAATTCTCCTTATTATGGTACAGCTCAGCATAAGTATAGTGACGACTCGGCTATGGGCTAGGCGACTGAGGAACTGGGGTGTGGTTTTAGGTAGAGGCAGGAGACTTTTCTATTCCCCACAGCATGAGGGCATGTTGTCTGTTTAGCCTCCTATCCAGCTGGTACTGTGGCTCTTCTCTGAGCTTAATGCATCCATAGGATGCAGCTGGCTCCTTACCTCTGTTTTACTGCAAAGTTTAAGAATATGTGGACTGTAACTGTGCTGACCTCTACATCTTCATGCCATGGTGCTTAATTCAGTATCTGGACAATTCTGCCTTGTATAAGATTAGAAGTGTTTACTTGTAGGCCTATGTGTTCCATCTACAAAGCATATCCAAATAGTCATGTCCATCCACTCACATCTTCTATTTCTAAACTACCAAAAAGACGTAAATGAAGTTTTGCATTGAACATAAAAATTACAGAATCTCTGCAAATATAATTGTGGCCCATACAGGTCCAATGTCCTTGTTTTATGTTATGCTCAAGTAAGACTTTATTGTCACTCAAAAATTGCTTATTTTAAGAAAGATTAGTACAATGCAGAAAATGTAGTCACAATTAAAATTTTTCAGGCCTGATGTAATACACTGAATATTTAATGAAATGGGTAAATCATTTTTGGCTGTGTTTCTAATGTGGTTAGCTGTGCATTTGCATTTGTGAATTTGTATGTACAATAAAGTAATACGAAGATCTTTTGCTGTGGATGTCCAGGTTCAATCCGAAGACTGTTCATGTGACTTTTCTCCTGGAATTTGCACCACAGCATTACATATTTAATCTGTATGTTTCTGCTCTCCTTCTTGTCAATCCGTAAAGTAAATGGCTGGGGCATGCTGCAGACTTCTCACCACCCTCCAGTTCCAAGGTTAATAATGAATGGAGCTGTGCCTGCATGCAATTTTAGTTGTGTGCATTACCTTTGTTTTTAATATAAAAACAAAATCTTTAAACTATTTTCTATTTCCATCTTCACTTGAAAAGAATATGTAGAAATTCTGTCTGTTTTGGGCTGCTAACTAGAGCTGGTCTAATACCCAGATACTGCAGGGATCTCTTAATCAACCCTGTATCTGAAGATCAAAATAGAATGCCTTTCTAATATGTTGTGGTTTTTAATAATAATAACTTAGATGGTGGACAGAGTCTGCATACCTTAATCAAATAACTTGAAACTCAGTTTATTATCAGCGTTACAATATGGGGGTGCTTCGTGTGTATATTCTGATACATTCAGTTACGTATGGTCACAGAATTATGCAAGAGACTGTGTTTGTACTTAATGCATTGTTGAAACCAGCTTCTGGCACAAACATTATCCCCCAGTACAGAATGTTGCTGTTCAAGATGTGTTGAATTTAACAACTCATACACACCATTGTTGCAAATTGTTTTTTTGTTATTTTATCTTTTTCCATGTTTTGTGCAGTATTTTTGTATTTGTATTTTTTTGGTTTACTTTCTCTTGTAGATCACAGCTGTTTCTACGTGATGTGATGTACTTTGGTACTCCTGTACTGAAGGTGGAGGCAGCAGGTACCTGTATGCCAAAGTGCATGTTGTTACATCTTTGACCATAATTTTTGTTTTTGCAGCCGTAAGAACCTCTTCTCGTTCACCCTAGATTTACTGCACTCAGATTTTTTGTCTGAAATTTTCTTCAGTTTCCAAAATGCATATAGGAAACAGTAGGATGTCTCCTTCATACCATAAATAACTAAAGCCAGGTTTTGCCTCTAAGTTGTGGATACGAACCATCCATTTGCAATATTCTACCTGGTGGCTAACAGGGATTGTCTCAGTCTGCCACTGATGCAGCTGCTATCTGCACCACCATCTTCACCAAATGTGTGCATGCGTGCATGTGTGTGTGTGCATGCACAAAAAACATACACATGCATGCACCAAAACCTGCCAATGCAACAACCTTGAAGGTGCCCATACTTAAGCCTACGGTATGTAAATAAAGTGACAAAGCTACTGATGCTGCTAAGGAATGCCACAGAGGTTCATGAAATCGTACATCTAATGTGAGTTATCAAATTTCCTTCCAAAAACACAAAGACTAATGACTATTACTCAGGTTTTTTTAAAAATCTTGCATGAAATCAACCTACCCATTCATTTGCCTAGGTAATCCAAGCATACTTTCTTATGAACCAAATTATTGTTGCCAACTGAAATATTAGAGACCGGTGTTTCTCAGACTTTTTGCTTGCAGATCCCAGTTGGCTTCGAAAAGTAACCATGGATCCTCACATTCTTATGTAAATGTTGAGTGTCCAGGTGATAGATATCCAAAATTATATCTCAGAAATAATTTTAGATGGATACAAATACGTACCTGTAGCATACGTAACAATGCATTACATGATTTGACCTTAATTAAACTGAGTTTCTCTTACTTCATGGGTACAGGGGGTTTCTTAATTAGATATTCTAACTATTGTATGAAATAAACACATCACCAATTAAAGAAGTTCCACGATTATTTTTAACAGAACATTATTCCTCTAATTTAAAAAATAAGTAAACTTCAAAGTAGCCATTACAGAAATGTGTCCACGGATCCAATGGGAACTGGTTGCAGATCCTTTGGGATCTGGGGAGCACACTTTGGGAACCACTGTATAGATGGAAGCACGGTTTTTTACAGTTTCTTAATTTAAAATTATGGCCATGCTTTACCTTAGACTTTCAAATGCTGGAGTTGCGTTGTGCACATGCATGTTCATTCTCAGTCTAGAAAGTATTTCCCCAGTAGAGTCCTTTATACTGTCTGTCAATTTGAACTACATGCTTAGCCCATCATAACCTCCGGGCGATCACTGTCCTGATGATACTAAGTGGTGCAAGATTTGAGGTTCTTACAATGGCGTTGCTGAGAATTTGAGTGTTATGGGATGTGACACTGTGTTGTTGGAAGAATGGTTCCTGACATTTCCAAGCATTATATCACCTTCATTTTCAAGTGTAAATCGGCCCATGAAACCATTCTTCATTGACTGATTACTTGTGAAGCTGAAGGTGACATGATTCTGCAAAAATGTTGGGAACCACTCACACAGTAACACAGCATCACATCTGAGAAGCCCCCACATTCTGAGATTCTGTCACCAATATAAAGAATAGAGTTTGTTGTTATGTAGTATTCTAAGTTGTTCACTTTCCTGTTCTTCATTAAATGCATAGCAAATTTTGAAAAGAAGAATTTATGAAGAAGTTTAGTGACTGAAATAAAAAAAGCCTTTCAAACATATATAAATCCTAAAGCACTGATGACAAATGAAACAAAATATCAGGTACTGTACATAAAATCACTATATGTAAGTTTAGCCTCACACTGAGTGCATCATGAAAGGCAACATTCTGGATGCTGTTGGAAATTTCTTTTACACCGCTCTCATGTTACATCACTTGCTGGTGATACACTATCAACAGAACACATAGTGTACACTGTCAATAAAGAGTTCCATTCAAAGTCATTACATATAAAATATCATGGAAAATGAAAATTTATATGGAAACTTTGTAATGACTTGATATTTTAGCAATGTGACATACTTTAGAAAACATAAATCTGTAGTTCTTTTGGAAAGTTCCTTTCAGCAGTTATCCATTTACAGGTATCGTAGCCCTCTTACCAACAGGCCAAGTGCTGGAGGCTGTTTTGAAAAGCTGAATGATACAAGACAGACTTCTGTGTGGATGATTAGCATATAATACTGAAAGTAAAATATTTCACACAATACTGTTAGCATACATGTGAATCAGACACAATAGAAAACCAGCAGATATGCAACATACCTTGCTGGTTTAATGTGTTCTCTGGCAAGGAACGGGTTAACAGGTTAAATTTGGGTCAGTAATTTAAGTTTGTGCCTTCCTCCAGGACAGTATTAAGCAGACCATTCCTTGGCATTTTCCATAGCCTGTTTCAAACTCTCAGTACCTTCTGCGTACGTCATTTCACCTTCTTGCCATTAGTGAGAACAGATGCATATCTGTTAGATATATAACCCCACTTCAGATATTTGTTCCTGTATTGAACCAGGCAGAGAGGCCAGATCAGTATTGGATTAACAAAAATGTTCAGTGGTATGATGACCTTGAGGACTATAAATTGTGTTAGTGCTTGTAAGGGTTCATATTAGATGGGGTTTCAATTGTAAGATAAAGTGAACAATGTCAGGTCCTGCAGTAAGACTTGTGCATTCAGGAATATTGAAAGAACTTTTGTACAGTAACTGAAAAGAAGGAAATGTAGACAATAAAGTACCTCTAAAAGTTATAACATTCTTTAACTTCCTATGTGATGTTATAACATAGGTTAGTGGTTGTATTCTGAAACTGGGAAGGAAGGGATGTGACTGATTTTGAATGGAGCTCTTTGATGAACCTAGAAATGAACTTGCATTCATCCTGCAGAGTGAGATCTTGAGTTGTCAATGGTTGGGTCTGAATGGATTGAGCAGACTTTATGTTAAATGGGTTGTGTGAATGTATAAGTGACAGTACTTGTACACTTGATGCAAAATTAAGGAGAAAAACCTGTCAACAATGATCATGTAGTTGTTCAATACCAAATCGTTTGAATTGAGCTGGTTAGCCCCTTTATAACATGTGTGTGTTGTTGAAATGAACAATAATTGATATGTTATGCTAGGAATTGTAAACAAAAGCAAATACTGAGAGTGAGATTTCAGAAGTTTTATCATCACAACTTGTGATAATGTAGATATGTAGTTACTATGTTTAAATTTTTGTTTTATTTTGTTTTTGTTCATGTTCCTTGTTCAGTGTTGACGTTAACTGCTCTTTGCTGTAGGGGCTTTTGTTATGTAGAAGCCATTCTGTCATGATGGTTCATAACTGTAAGGCATTCACATATCTCTGGTTTTCAACCCACAACATTACAGTTCTACATACAATCTTATACTATTTCTGTTATCAAGAAAATTAGTAACATGTAATTGATACTGAGAATTGTGCAGTAGATGGTTAAATTTATTACAAGTATAAGTACATGAAGTTATACAATTCCCTTGCTTTACTTGCTTCCTCCCTTGCTTGACTTCTGAACTGTTACTCAGTTTTTCTGTTATTCATATTTGTTGTTTCTGTTTGTTACGTTTGGTATTCTTTTTGGTGGATTTTGTAGCAAAGGTTGCAGAATGTGCCTGTTTGTCATATCCATGTATCTGCTTCTCTGTGTGTAACAACTCCAGAACCACTGAGCAGATCATCAGCTGTTCGTTATATATACACACAAGCCTGCCATCCTAGCCCATGTTCCAAGAGCAGTTGTGTATAAATACAATGGACAGTTATGCCACTCATCAACTCAACCTCTAATGATGGAGACATGATCTCCAAGCATTCAATACCAGTTCATTAAAATGTTTTGAGGCTTACCAACTTGTGATGTGGTTCAAATGCACCAATGTTCAGTTTCATAAGAAAGGCAGACTGGTTGCCTCGTGATATCAGAATCTGGATCATGAAGAAACATTCTCTGAAACAGCTTTATTTGAACCACCTTACACGGCTGTCGGCCCGTGATATTTTTTAATTTTGTCATCATGAAAACTACAAAATGTATATTTAACACCAACTCCTTTTTTACACAACTGAGGACATGTGAAGATGTCACTGCAAACAGTCATCATGAAAGCTTTGAAGTCTTTATAATTCGTGAAATGTTGATTCCTGAATGTATAGTGTTAAGTACTTAGTAAAGTATTTATGACTTTTTAGGTGATATGAACTGTAGCTGTCTCTGGGTTGAAAGCCATCTGTACAAGGTGTTTAAAAAATATGTATACACATTTGAAGCAAAGTAAACATATGTGTCTTTTGACACAAATGTTAAATTGAAATTGTCTAATGATATACTCTGTTATACTTATTGGTAGTTGTATAGTTAACAAATTCTGTAGTTTTTAATATCAACAACACAATTTATGTTGTGTTAAAATGTGGTTGTGCAATAAGCTCACAAATGTGCATATACATACTCTTATCCCTGTTACAATCTTTCTCATTGTTTTTCTAATACTGTCATATTCATACAGATGTGTATGGGACTAATTCATATACATTCACTTCTTTTAGTTGTTTTGATATGTACGTAACTCATCTTCAAAGCCCCCATTTGAGGTACAATTTATAAACAAGATGGCCCCCACGTCTCTTCAGTGGAGGTAATATCCTTTCCTCATGGCTGGTTGTATTACATTCCCGATAAATTTGAAGCAGAGGACATTTTTCTATGTCAGTTCTGAACAGTCTTAGAAACAGCAGAAATTTTAAATTCTTGCTGAAAATTTTTGTGGCAGGACTTTTGATGGTTTCAGTCTTAATGATGTGTAATTTTTTAATGTTTTTGACAAAGGTGCATTATCTTCGCTTTTTACCATGAACAGTATCCATAGTGGAGGTTTATTATTTTTCACAAGATAGTTCCACTTACATCTACAGGTGTACCTAATTAGTGAGTCCATTGTCAGTTAACTTCATCCAGTGTCTGCCACTAACTCATTACAGTGAACCATCAGCTTGCATTGTCTGTTTTCCACAAAGACAGAAACAAAACTAACTTCTGAAGCATTGTGTTTTTTTTAAGTATAATATTTTTATAATGGATGATGTTCAGTGAAAGAAATGTCCTTAATGCCATCTAGTTATATAGAAACTTCTTGCAGTGTGATTGATTTTATAAAAGTTACATCTTTCCTCCAGTCAGAAAATCTGAAATATTAATCCTTAGCAAAGGGATGCTTAGGAACATCTTTTAAAAGGTGTGAAGATGCTTTTCTGGTACACATGATAGCAAATTTTACCTAATACCAGGGAGGAGACGATTATTTTATAACATGTTATGCATTATGAATTTTATATTTACAGGAACACTTAACTAAAATACATTACTATTGTCCTTTATGTTAATCAGGAAATTAATGTTGTTAATAATTTTGTGGTTTATGCTAAACATCTAATTTGCCAGAACCTGGGTACTGGTGAATACTCGTATAAGGTAATAACAGGTAATGATGTTACTGCAGAAAAGTATCATGCATACTCAGCAGGACTACTTGCATGCTGTTACGATAAGTTTATTTATTTTAAATTTTTTCTTATTGTTTAATTACTTACTTTGCTTTCTTTGAGATGGTAACTAACAGTTTCGAGTTTAGATAATGAATTATGTAATTTGCATGGCCATAGGATATTTAATAGCATTATATAAAACTCTTACACTGTAGAATCTAAGATATATGCCTTCATTGATAATTTAAGTTTTTTCAATATAAAACTCAAAGTGAAATGAACCAAATGTTGTTGCTGTAAGTCATTATGTGGACAGAAAATCTTATGCTCCTGAACAATACCGATCTAAACATGGCAACACTGCAGTTCTTCTATACTGACACAGAAAAATGTAACCTCATGTTAATGGAACATATCCTATACATATCTTCCAAATAAGCATGTTGCAGCCTCATCCTGTATGTATCTTATCACCTGGCTATACCAAACAATACTATATTAAGCTGTTTTCAATGTTGGTACATTTGAAGGTAGTTTCTCCTACTAATAGAATTTACAGAAAAAAAAAACTTTGTTGTAGTGTTCAAGATGATGTACACTGTTATGTACAGAATTTTATCTTGTTCCTTTCTGTCCTTGAGATATGAACTCCTTTGTTGCTGGATAAGAGAAATGAGGAGTCTATGTAATAACTCTTTTTCAACTGCATATGCTGTGTAACATTAAATGGGTAGATGATCATGAAGAATGAATTTAGGAGGATTTGGAATGAAGTGGTCATGGCCTGCAATGATGTACAAACCACCATCTGCCCAGAGAGACTCAGAAAACTGCAGTGAACTTGTCATGATATCCAGTAGCTTTACCTTTCAATGCTGGCCTCAGTCTGGTGTATGGACCATTAATACTTTGCATCCTGCTGGCATTGGTGCACTGTACAGACATGAATCTTTTATCCTGGGCAGTAGTTGAAATTTAAAACCCAGCATCACTGAAGGTTCTGAGACCTTCATATATGAACCAGGCACATTAACTGTTGCACCTCAGCATGTGACTGAGGTATTAGGAAGACAAAATTACAGCCATACATTTGTTACAGGAAGGCATTAATTTTTGTCAAAATAATTAAAGTGTGAAATTGTCTGCTCGCTTCCTTCTAGTATTAAGACTTAGAATGTGTAGAAGTTTCTCTTCTTTGGCCTCTGTTTACCATTGTGATGTGGTGTTTAATTTATGCTGACAAGTGACTTTACCTGCTATGCGTCTATGACTTACAAAGTTTTCTTACAGAATTTCTTAAATTAAAGTGGCATTAGTTTTCTACAGGATTCCTTTTCCTATGGTGAGTAGTGATCCACTATTAAAATGGATTATAAAGAAACTGGACAGGAGGGTTCTGAATGGATTTCCCTGTCTCAGGGTAGGGACAAGTAGTGAGCTTTTGTGAACACGTTCATGAACCTTCAGGTTGCATAATTTCTTGACTATGTGAAGGACTGCCGGATTTTCAAGAAGAGCTGTGCTATGAAGTTGGTTGGTTGGTTAGTTAGCAATCATTTATTGTACCAGCACATTTTCCATGATATGTGACATTTCTGAAGAATGTAGAATGCACATATTTTAATTTCATGCTGGTCAGGTTTCTAAACGAAACAACTTCAAACAGTTGAATAAATGGACCATCAATCACAATATTTTTAGACCATATCTTTTAGACAATAGAAGAGGTTTTTAAAAATATTTTTGCCATTGACCGTCCATTTGTTCATCTGCCTTCTTATGCATTGCAACAGGATGTTTTACCCTAAAAAGTAACCTTAGGCCACTATGACATTCGAAAGATTCGCTGTTCCTCAAAGACATTAGAAAAGCTTAACTTTGCCTGTCTGTCACATCTCACTACAATAGTACATTTTTTCTAGAGACAGTGTACCAATATTTCAGGAAATATTTAGTTATATCACACACCTGGAGAAGATTATATTCAACTATACCAACATCTTTCACTGATGTTTGAAAATGTATTTTAAACATTCAGAACATGTCATAATACTAAGATGCATGTTATAGAAGAGTGTCTACATATCAAAATATTTCCATACATGAGACAACATTTTTATTGATAAAAATTAAGAACAGTTTGAAGACAATCTAGAAGCATGGCATATCCTGTTTTTCGTCATTGTAGTTTGTGTATATGATGTTACCATTGAAGTGCATAATTTTTTTTATTTCACAGAATAATTTGGTATTCCATATCAGAACATTTTAGTTACAGTAAATGATAGAAAATTTAGTATTTTACACATTTATTTATAGAATATCTATGTATTTTTGCATAGTTGAAGTGTAAAATGTCATTGCTTGTCACAAAAACAAGGATACAATTAAAAAGGCAATGTGATGCATATAACTAATAATAGGAACAAGAATGTGTGTTTAGTTGATCTATGAAATACGTAGGTATTCTATGAAATACACAGGTGTGCATATTAACAGTAACATATACAGAAGGTTCACATCCTCTGGGATGTCATGCTGTGTCAGCTGGTAGATAGTTACTGATGCTAGTGACTACACTGCGTCACTTCTGTCACTCGTGAACACCACAGCTGTCGTGGGATGTCTTTTTGTGCTGTAAAGCTGCTGTGCTCAGTAAGACAATAAAAGGAAGAATGTGTATTTACAAGTTTGAATAGTGTAACACCCCAGAAGACTTGAATCTTCAGGAACACGCCTGTGAGCACCTCAGAATTCATGATTACATGTGCACTCTGCTTTTGAAATTGTCAAGTTTTTATGCTAAATGTACGTTAACAGTGATCTGCCTCCATCTTCAAAAATGAACCTGGCAAGACTAAAGATGGAAGGTTCCCAGCTGAAGCAGCGGGAATGTAACTGAACCCTATTTATTTAACTGAATTGGGATCATATACAATAACAGTACCAACAAAATGCACACAAGTATGTTGAATTTAGTTATATTCATGATGACCTGCATGTTTCAGCAAACCATGCGGCCATCTTCAGGGAAGTAAAATAAAAAGGATGAATACATGGTACATAACCTCTTATTTATTCATCCTTTGTGTTTTACCTCCCTGAAGATGGCCACATGATTGGCTGAAACATGCAGGAGGTCATTGTATATATAAACTAATTTTAATATACTTGTGTGCATTTGATTGGTACTATTGCTGTATTTAACTGATTAAAGCACGGGTCATGGATCATGTAAATTTGAACTAGGATCGTTTGGCTGTTAAAGTATGATGCGTGATACAATTATAGTACTTCCTTCATTAAGACATGTTAAATTGCAGTCTTATTCGTGACATCTGTGACACTGTTTTAAAAGTACTTCATAAATTTCTAATAAATATCTGACATCAAATTGAGATCTTGTTAGCACATATTTTATTGTAATGTCACATTTTGTTTGTCTGAATTTATTATTGTCACACTGTTTCAGTCACACACAATGTTTACTGTTTTTCACTACATATTACCCATTACATGTTTTGGTGCTACTGTACTATCTTCAGTAGTAAAGGGCATCATCATCTTATTACAACGGATTCGAAATCCCATGTGTAGGCACCATTGTAACTGGAGTTAAACTGCTTTTAAAATGTTGGAATAGGAGGTGTATACTCCAGATATAAATTGTTTCTAAAGATTATCCTGCTCTCAAGTTGAAACAGTATATTAATTTATGGCATGCATGCCCCCTGTTTTCATATTTTAAGCTTAATTTTACCCCTGATTTCAATATAACTGTAGTTGACTAATTTGCATAGTAACTACAGTTCACTAAATTTAAAATAGTTGTGATATAATGCTAGGTACCTTAGCTGAGGATGGTATAATCACACCAAAGTATGCAGCGAGTATGAATAAGTGACAGAACTTTCGCAGTAATCATGCATGACCGAAACATATATTAATGTGGCCCTTGCTCTTCTGGGATGTTATGCAGCATAGGTTGGTATTTGGGTACCAGCATTTCAGGACAATCTTCTAGTCCCACCATCCATGGGTCAATCAGTCATTCTTTTTGGAATGCTTGTGCCTTGAAGATAGGACAGATGGACTATCCCAAAATGTCAGTAACCAACAGCTAACCTATGCAAGGTAACATCCCAGAAGAATGGTGGTCTGAACTGCAAGTTGGTAGAAACCTGAAACCTTGCGTATAATAGTCAAATCTTACATATTAAAACAAATTTTATTTATGTGTTTGTATGTTACTGTAGTCTTTTTAACAACATTGTCAGTAAATCAGATTACACACATTGGTTGGAGTGTATCATTTTGTTGATTCAGTAGAAAAAAGTTGTAATTCTGTTAACCTTCATTTGGCTTCATCAGCTTTGGCAATATTGTGGTGTATTCTCATGGCAATGAACATGAAGATTACATTCTTCTGAAACATGACACCATATACTTTGGGAGATGGGTACCAATGTTTTGGAATAACCTGCTGACTCCATCTTCATGGTTTAAGGTAAAGGGAGCTTGTTCTGAAATGTTACATCGCAGAAGGCTGACTTTGATATCAGACATCTTTCAGAAGCTGCATGCTGATCAGATGGAGGCAGAACATTGCCACTTGTACGGTGAAAAATGTCGCTGAATTTTCAGACTCATAAAACTGGAAATAATATTAAAATGAAGGTGTGACGCAAACTGTAGTGCCAAAAAGTAATTCACATTGTCATTTCTGATACGCAAATGAGAGGAAATGGAGGGAAGGCTTAAAAACTGTATGTGGTTTGTGTTATTATGTAGCTGCTCTAGAAAATGATGTAACATACCAATGTGTAATAATGTTCCCATGTACGTTTTTTTATAATTATTTTATACAGTTTGATGTGAACCTTAAATGTGTTATGTCCTATGTGTATTAACTGAGGAACAGGAAACAAAAATGGCACCAGCATAAATAATGGAGGGAAAAAAGATTTTAAATGCCATCTTGTAAATGTTATTGAGGTTTAAGGAAGAAGTGTAAGTTTATAACGTGTGTTGATATTAGAGGAAATATTTCCCTCTGCCCTTCAGTAAGTGTCTAATGATATTAGAATACTCTTATTCTGTTCACAGTAGGCGAAAGTTTTAGGCTTTCAAGTCATGGTGATGTGTAAGGATTTTCAACCACTACAAATGATTGACACAAAAGAAGCAACTGAGAAAAGCTACCTAAATAAAGTTTGCCACTGCATTGTTTTCAGACAATAAGCATCAGATGTTCTGAGACTGACTGACTGAAAAATAAAACAATGTTCCAAGCAAGAGAGAGAGAGAGAGAGTGAAAGAGATTTGCTGTTCTGTTTGTGCAGTGAGTATTATTATAAACAAGGTAATGTTACTGCATGTTGATAATTTTGTATACATATTGTGTCACTGGCTGCAAGTAGCTTTTTCATTCACATATAGTTGAACATTTGTTCTCAGAACTGTAATTGCAGACCCTCCCTGTGTAAAAGAAATAATCAAAGTTTTTTAATTTTACTTTAGCGTTCTGATGACTACTACGGCAGACAAGATTGCAGTATATGTTAATTTGAAACAAGCAGTAATTTTCTTCCTGTGTAGTATATACCTAAAAAATAAGTTAATTCAAGTAGACAGGTGCAAAAACATGGTGCTTATGTACCTGTACTTTTTGATTTTGGTGTATTTATATGTAAAAGTTTATACTGAACCCTTATAAAGAGATAACTCTGTCAGTTTTAAAATGAGGAAACAGCACAGTCATACATTTTTTACGTCAATTATGATTCTTGTTTTATTAGTGGAAAAAATATGTAAATATTGATATGTGTGTGTGTGTGAGTGTGTTTGTCATTAATTGTTATCATGGCTTCCGGGTAAAGCGTACCTCAGAAACTTGTTACAAAGAAACTCGTGTCATGGAAATAGGGAGGATTCTGCTTGCAGCATGTGAATTAATTTCAAATAGAAGGAAAGGCAACTACAGAATGTTCAAGGGATACTTTCCAGCCTTCAAGCAGCTACAGGCCTACCTTACAAGGATACTGCTGCATTGTTCTGCGATCGCTTATGTGTGGCTTCAGTACGAATTGTCAAGTGTGTGTTCTGCTATGAATTTATTGAGAGATTCTAAATGTGTGGTGAGGATAGTGCAGAAATTGTCAAGCCCAGGATGCGATCAGAAGAAAAACAAATTATCAACGTCTTTTTTAAAAACATACATGCTTTCGTTTGAGTGAACAGTGATGTGTGTTTTGTTTTCAGAATATTTAATCCTTTCTGCTAATACATTGTGATTATATAACATACGTAACGAGCAAACATACAGGATTGCACCACTGGAAATTATAATTTATGTCGGCAACTCAGTAATGATGGTGTTGATAGAGGTTTGTCTGAGACCTAAAGAAACAAAAAAAAAATTGCAAGAAATTTATTGACTGTGTTGCTAATGCCTTAAATTGGAGAATGTCTTGGGTCAAATCCAAACTCTATTTGAATGTTTGCCATAGCCTGCAGACGTTACAAGTCTTCCATTTAAGAATAATTGCCATGGATATGAACTAGAATAAACATGTAGTTGCCAGCCATAGAAGGAGAAGTTAACAGAACAAAATATCTAGGCAAATGGATGGCACAGTTATGATTAAATAATATTTATTTTTTGGTATTATTATACTATGATATTAATAACAAACAAAGCTTTGTCAATGCCAACTTTGTCTTTACCAAGTTTTCAAAGTTGACATTCCTGTAATGCTAGAGACTAAAAAATGGACAGACTCTTTTTTTCTTAAAGTTATTCGAGTGTATCTAACTAAAAAGAAGTTTATTGCAGTCTTTTGCATCACATGTTAGCAACTGTTAGACGTCATGTAATGTTACATAGAGTAGCCAGTGCTTATAGTAATCTTATTAATTGGGACCCACAAATCACCATTCCAGCCCTAAAACAAAACAAATGTTTTGTGTAAAACAATAAAATCAAAAATAAACCTTCAACAATCCATCGCTGTCTTGTTCTACCGCGTGACCTACTGTCTGCGTCCTGATTCCGTCACACTGAATGTAAGTGGTGGACGGCCCTCCTTTGGGGGGGGGGGGGGTTCAACTTCCTTGACTGCCATCTATTAAAACTTATCTGTACTATGAAAATTATGGAAAAATACAATGACTTTTCGTCCATGAAATTCTGTTAAAACTTTCTGTGTTGTGTGTTAATGTGGGAGGAGATCATGCGACTTTGGCAAAAAGACATTAACTCCGTTCGCAAAACTGCGAAAAGCGGCTTTTAGCTTCGTGATGTCTGTCCGTCCGCATGGAACAACACGGCGCCCACGGGACGGATTTTCGTGAAAATTGATATTTGAGAATTTTTAGAAAATCTGTCAAAAGAAATTCAAGTTTGATTAAAATCTGACAAGAATAAGGAGTACTTTACGTGAATACCTGTGTAAATTTGTTATAGCATTTGCCTGAATGCTTCTTAGGATGAGAAACCTTTCAGACAAAATTCATAGAGAAAATTGAAACAATTTTATGTCCAATAATCTTCCGAAAATTGTGCCGTTTATGACATAATGTGGAAAAATATGGTAGAGCCAGACAGGCCACAGATGGCTGTATAATGCAGCGCAGAAAATGCGATTTGCATGCCGAATTCCTAGGGCAAGACTACAGACACACACACTCATAATATTTCATACTTATCGTTTTCCCACAGAACAATGGTTGCGCGAACGCACCTCGATGTTACATCATACGTAAATTGTCTGTCTTGTTATTCTTTATCGTGTCGTTTCTTTTTTTATTTCACGGATTTTTCTCCGAGTTTTGGTTTGTCGCCCATTGCAGAGGCTACTTCAATTGCTGTAACCTTTGTGTAGGTAAATCTTTTTTCTTTATGTTTAGCAGAAAATTAACAGTAAGGACTTAATTTATTACCGGTAAGGATTGTTAATTTGTTAAACTGTTCGTGAAGATGCATTTTAATATTGTGCCATCTAGGCAGAGGTTTTCCAAGTGGTCCTATTTCCCCTCAGGTTTGCCCATCCAGAGAGCCTGTAGGTGCCAGTCCGCCATGCGTTCTACACACCCTGCCTGTCTCATTCTTCATTCAGTCACCAGAATTATATTTGCTGAGAACAAATGAATCACCCCCTTATGCAATCTCCTCTAGCCCATTGCACCCAGATATCTTCCATCTTTGACACCTTCCATTACTAAGGTGAAGGCGATGTTGTGTTGCAGTAAGGACAGCATCTAACAGCCCCTTACTAGTTCGCCCTTGAACCGGCTGAAGTTAATAAAACTCCCAATCACTTTCTCTTCCTCAGTATCTACGACAAACTAAAGCTGCATAAGTGACATTTGCTCCTGGTGACGCACGTCCGATGTACGGTCAAAAACAGCTGTAAAATATGTTCCAATTTTAACATATCTACGGACGTCCCTTCCTCTCCCCTTCATCACTCGGAGCACCGTAATTATGATAGGTTCTTTTGGAAAAAGGGGAACTAGAACGGTCATAGTTTTCTCCACTGGTGATGCTTCGTGCGTGCTGTTGCGTTGTGGGATTGAATTGGCCGCACATTTCTATTCACCTCACGAATGTACCATTGTCTAATTCGTATAACGTTGCACTTGTTTCGCGAAATGGCGGACAGTGCTGGGCTGTATTTTGCACCACTCTAATTACGCACATCAACACGCCTCGTCAGTTTTCTTAAATTTCTTTTTGTTTCTTTAACGCACATTGATCTCTTGTGTTCGTTTATGATAATTTAATCGTTTTTGAAATTAATCTGATTTTATTTAAAGTTTGCTTGTGTGATATTTCTTGAGATCTCAACCTTTCATTGGGGTGTTTCCCATCGTTAGTACCTTCCTTTACCAGTTTACCTGCCTTGTTTTTTAGCTTTAAAATTTGTATCAGAAGCATAAAATAATTGTTAGCTTCATTAGAGCGAACTAACCGGTTTATCTGAACACCCTTATATTTCGGCAATTTCTGCGTATAGAATTTATAAAGAATGTCTTTTTTATTTTTATTTTTTATTTATTTATTTTTTTTAGATTTCGGACAGTCAAAGTGGTCAGCTCAGTATTTAAAAAAAAAACTCTTGCAGCTATCAGTTGAATGGTCTTGTATTGTAGTAATAGCCAATCCCAGTGGCCGCGCCGCTAAGGCGTGGGTCTGCCGCCGTTCGCTTGCTGGGATTGCAGGTTCGAATCCCGCCGGGGTCATGGATGTCTTGTCTATTGTGAGTGTTGTGTGTTGTCAGGTAGCGTTTTCTGCGTCGGGCTGATCACTCGTCCAGAGGAGTCGTACCGAAAGTGGTGTGTCTGAGTGTGATCGTGAAGCCTCGATAATGAGGAGGCCCTGGCCCACTGGGGGCTGTTGCGCCACTGAAAAAATGTAATTGGCTTGATCAGGCCTGTTTCAGTATCAACGACGAGAGTAAGGCTTGTTCAATGATTTTATTTCTGTATGCCTGAAATGGAGCGCGGTCTGTAAGTTCTGTTGGCTGCCTTGTTGCGGTTTTCTACATGACTCATTTTTCTATGAATTTAATGTGTTCCATGTCCGTGCACTATATTATACAAAAACACTAATCACAAACAAATGCACAAAGAGGGTTTTATCATCAATTGTAACACACTTCTAGATGTTTCGACCCTGCTGGGTCATCTTCAGGGAGAACTTTGTTGTTATCGTTACACTAAGGTTGCACTTTATAGTTGAGTGAGAATGTGCTGTTGACATTCAACAGGAGTGTGTTACAATTGATGATAAAACTCTCTTTGTGCGTTTGTTGGTGATTAGTGTTTTTGTTTTTTTTTTCTATGAATCTTTGAACTTTTTCAAAATGCCTTTTCTATCACCCCTTATATCTCTTTCTGTGCTTCTGATCTACGTTTTCGCTGTCTTTACACGTTAAATATTGTAAACCACAATGGGTACTGGGTGTCCTTCGCGGGTGTAAAGCGGCCGTAGCGTGGCGTTGACCACCTACCACCATCCAGGGCAGAGGTCAAAGAAAGAGTAGAGTTATACCTCTACTCCTCGTCTGGGTCTTTATGTCTTGTTATAGGGCAAACTTAGCTTAAATATTGTAAATGGAAGAAAATATTCCCCCCCCCCCCCCCCCACAAATTAGTTCTGTATTGCACAATTGTCAAAACGCTTTTGTCAGGGACCACACAGAAATCTGCCCTTTCTTGGTGCCCTGTTGCAAGTTACGGCAAACCAGGCCCGCTTAACCTTTCATGGGGTGCGGGCAGCTTCGAAAAAATTTGGTCTGCATGCGGGCAACATGAAATTCAATACACAGAATGAAGAATGGATAAGTACAGTATAAATAAATGTATAATTTTACCTGTGTATTTTTCTGTACATCATGTGCAAATGAAATGTACTGATAATAAGGGGTGAAATTAAATAAAAAAACGCAATTCAAAACTATTTTAGCACATTTTTACAAAACTAATTAATAATATAATGTACATCTTCATAAATAAAAGACTCGTAAATCCTCAAATTTTCTTCGGCGTTCTATCTCGACTTTGCAAGGGAAAGAGTTAACAGAAGTTCCCCATTTCAAATGTCTCTCCGCTGTCAATGTGACTAACTGCCTTTAATTCTTTATGTCTGAGGCATTTTTAATTATGCCATAAAAATTTTTTCATGTTTTCGTATCTTTTGAGTGGGGCTCAGAACGGCCCCGTCCCCTGCCTTGCCCATTTTGTTCAAGCAGTACCTCTGACATTAATGTATTGCCAGTAGTTAGGTTATGTTTGTACATACAGTGTAGTGTGCGAGCGGTAGAAGGCGGTTCAGATTAAACGACCGCTATTAATTTCTTCATTCATTTGTATAAATTTTCTGTTATTCTTACCGTGCATCTTCTTGCGGACTTTGCAGCAACCATATCATGAACTGAATGAAACTCATTCATAAGCTATTATAAAAACCGCTACATGTTTCAGCACCGAGTTTCGGGGGCGGTACAGTACAAAGGACTGTAGGTCCAGCACACCAGCCTAGTTGTATGTCGTCGTAGGGACTAATTAAATTGTTAAACATTAAAAGTTTAAAATACATAGCATTGATAGCCGTAAGTTTACAATGTTTTAATAGTAACCCTTTAAAGACGAAGTGTGGCTGTTTTATATAAGGACTCAGCGTGTACCGCGCTGTAAACACTCTCCACTTATGTTATAAAAACCAATCTCTTAATGTTTTATAAGGCAAAAGTTGCTGTTTGTTGTGAGATCCACACAAAACACATAAACGCAATGTGGGCACCACGTAGAATTTTTTAATGTTAAACCTGGTGGTACGTAAAGTTACCGCTAGGCTTTAAAAGGTTAATAGCATTAAAACTATTAAATGAAAGGCTTATTTTGAATGCTTTTATATGCTATGTATATAGTGCATTTACTAATAATTATTGGTATAAGCACAACAGGTTGGTTGACATTAAAATTGGTCAGTATTTGTTACAGCCGTCGACTCACTGTGAAATAGGCTTCCCGTTCCAGATATATCATGCACGAAAGTCAAAGGTCATTCAAATGAAAACCGGAAAACTGTATAACGCGACTCTTGAACATTACATGGAGCGAAGACTAACCGTGACCCATGAAAGGTGCAGCGATGTGCTTTGGAATCAGCTGTAGCCAGCAATTCGAACAAGCAGGCGCGGTTTGTTGTCTTCTGACGTGTGTGTGTCTGCAGCATGACAACGCCCGAGTCTTACAGCTCCTCATACCGTCAAACAGATTTAGGATTTAAAATGAGGAGTATAGAGACTATACTACGCGCTGGACGATCCAGAGTTCGAATCTCTGCAGGGTAAAGGGATTTTTCTTTTCTCCAAAGCAATCAGATCGGCTCTGGGACCCAGCCAGCGTCCTATTCGATGGGTGCTGGTGTATTAGGTATTACACCGTGGCTACGTGTAGATGAGATCCCTTCGGATCACATAAGAACGATACAGATATTTGTAAGCACACTCCGTACAGACCATAAACACTGTGGCCTTAAATTTGGAACTGCTCACTGTCACATAATTTTAGTATCACAACACTGTTGTGTTTATGGCTATCAGGTTGTTGTATATTTTATAATTTTGAGGTTTCAATCGTTCCAATACGGGCAGTATACTACCTAGATTAACAGTTTAAAGACGAAGCATATCTGTTTTATATAAGGACTCAGTGCGTACCGCGCTGTAAACACTCTCCACTTCGGTTATAAAAACCAATCTCTTAATGTTTTATAAGGCAAAAGTTGCTGTTTGTTCTGAGATCCGTACAAAACACATAAACGCAATGTGGGCGCCACGTAGAATTTTAATATTAAACCTGGTGTTATGTAAAGTTACCGCTACACTTTAAAAGGTTAAAATGTAGGGCTTATATTCCTTTGTTCTAAAACTCCCAGAGGATGGCACCCTCGGTGTAGGATTTTAATACTGGTTATGAACTGTAGTTTAGTAAGTACATTGATGTATTAATTGTAAGAATATGCACAGTATGAGCAACATAAAAAAATGTTTCAACCGACTTACACGGCCATCATCTGGCAGCCGCACAAAGTCTAACAAAGAAGTGTATTTTGAGAAAAGGCCTACCCTTTGCAAACGCTAAATATCATATCTTGGTAACATACAACATCCTTCTTGGAACAAGCTAAGTTTTCAATTTTCTGTAAATACATACGGTGTGAACATTACATCGAGAGTTCGATTAACTAATTTTTTTTCACCTATCTAACATCCCCCATTATTTTGTTATAAATACTTATCTGTATCACAAAAAGTCATGTATTCAAATGAACTTAAACCGGGAGATGACAAGCTATATACAAAATATTTGGTAATTTAATTATTTACATATTACTTGTTTAAAATTTATTTAATTTTCTAATTTTGACGATTTTGTGCCACTTACAGTAATATCCCACACACGCTGTTTATGCTGTACAATGCTGAGTTGCGAAAACTGGTTCTTGACGTGCAGCAAAGTGTTTCAACGTAATGTCGTTCTGCTAGCAATGCAGGGAGTTCAAAACAGAAAATGACAATTTATACGTAAAAACATTGTGATAAATTTAGCAAAGAGAAGAAAATGTCATAAGTAATAAAACTCGTACAAATTTTAAGTCAATGCCATTTTAAGAATGCAAGTTACATTCACTATGTGCTTGCTATTTTAAATTGCATATTAAGGATATTAAGGACATTATATTACTGTTCTTCACATAAGGCTGACGGGCCGATCCCTCGTCCAGAGGAGTCCTACCGACTGTGGTGTGTGTCTGAGTGTGATCAAGTGAAAATAACCTCGACATCTACTGTGAGTAGGTAGATGAGATAAGGCCTACGAAACGAAACGAATATCCGCTACGCATGCACGTTTAAGGCAAACCCTCTTTATTAATAACACACGACGTTCAGAGCAAAGCAAAGGATCTCTGATGCACATTATAGTTTTTATTCTATTATTATTATTATTATTATAGTATTGTTATTATTATTACACTATGTGGAATAATAACCAAGTTACCAAAATACCATATTTAGCGTTTGTAAAGGGAGGCTTCTTCCTAAAATATTTTTATTTTCATAAAAGTGTAGGTCTACCTGAATAAGGCCGTGTAAGTCGGCCGAAACATGTTGCAGTAAATATAATGAATCTATGGTAATCATTGTGTTTGTTTCTCAGACTGTCTAATCGATATAGGTTTAATCAATGCAACGGGGTGATGATGCGTAAATTAAAATTATCTAAATCGAAGTTTACGTGGTTTTCTCCCGTCCCTACCCCAAATGCCGGGACGGTATCTTAAATTTGGTCATAACCGCTTTTTTGCTATCTTTTCCAATTCGTTATTCACTATTATTTTGGAAGCTATAGGCCTATAGTCTGAGTTACTGTCAGCGTCGTCAAATGAAGTAAAAATGAATAAGTGGGAGGACAAAAAACGGAGAAAAGAGAGTATGGAGCCGATGCGCACGGATCAGATAAAATATTTGGAAAATAAGAACAGAAATATTGGAAGCTCGTCTGGCAGGCTTGCTGTAATCTCAGAATATGCTTGTTGGTCAATTTGAAAGGGTTAAACGCTGTCGCATCTTCTTCGTGTTAGTGAGGCAGACCTACCTAACCCCACCCCGCCCCCCTCCACCCCAACCGGCTTCCTGTTCTCACTTGTCAATGCCTCAAGCTACCTGCTTTTGGAAATTCTTCCTATTTGTTCCTCCATACATCAGAGGTAACTCTTTGCACCTCAGTCACGCGTATTGTACAGAAAATTCAGTTTGTAATGTGAATACTCTTAGAATATGCCATTAGGACGGTTCAGGCAAACTAGAAAGGCTTTAAATTGAATGGTGTACGTCAGCGTCTAGTTTATGCTGATGAAGACTTCAGGCTTCCGCCGTGATGTTGATGTGATCTGCGCTCTTCTGGGATGTTACGCAGCGTCGAGTGGTAATCCTTTACCGACGTTTCGGGACAATGTATCGGTCTCATCTTCAGGGATAAAGAAGTCCGATGAACCAGGCTTCATCGGACTTCTTGATCCTTGAAGGTGGGACCGAAACGTCGGTAAAGGATTACCACTCGACGCTGCATAACATCCCAGAAGAGCTGATGATGTTAATATGTTGGGTGGAAGTGTACGTACTATGAAGAAAAACACAGAAGCTTTCGTTGTCGCTAGTAAGGAGATTGGTCTAGAAGTAAATGCCGAGGTTAAGAATTAGTGAAGCTGTACCTCTACTCCCCCTATGCGCCTTCGGGGCGCGGACAGGGACAACTTTAGCTTTACTTTTCACCTTGGCATATTTCCTTTATAATCGCACTGTGTACGTAGTCGTTCTAAAGGTGTATACATGTAGGTAGAGTCATAGGCCTTAAGTTATGGCAACGGACAAAATCGTCCTGTCCGGAAGACTGATACGAAGGGCCGTGCCATGGCTCAGGCGGTTAGTCGCCGGCCTCCCACCGCGGAGGCCCTGGTTCGATCCCGGGTCAGTCCATGTGGGATTTGTTGTGGACAAAGTGGCACTGGGACAGGTTTTTTCCCAAGTACTTCGGTTTTCCCTCTTAATATCATTCCACTGGGACAGGTTTTTCCCCGAGTACTTCGGTTTCCCTCTCAATATCATTCCACTGGTGATCCATTACTAGGAAAAGGACAAAAAATAACAATCATCTTCAGGGTTCACCTTCATCACAGGGTTGCACATTAAGCCTCAAGGGTGCGGTGCGTCCGTAGCGTCTGCTGCGGGGCCCTTCGCCATAAAAAGAAAAAGACGGATACGAAAGAGCAGTTGGGTCCCAACACCAGGACATTCTTGCCGCAGAGCATCTAGTGTTCTGTGATTGACACCGTTAGTTGCAACGGGATTGCTACATTTCAGGAAGGCGCATTCCGACATACTATTGATTTCATACAGTTCTCTTCTGGCATGTGACGGTTTACGGTGACGCTGGATACAGATATACCGACATTTCGGGGTATTCTGCTACCTAAGTCTTTGAGGTACAGTAGAATTCAGACAGCTGGTTACTCCGAAACTTTGGTAGCTCATATAAGAAAGTACACTGCTTCATATGATTTCAGGCTTCCGCTTCGACGTAGATGAGCCCTGTGGTCCAATAGATAAGGGCAGATGGCATCCACACTGCTTTACATTCCAGAAGTCGTTACTTGCGGTAAGAGTTACGAACGGAAAATTGTGTCACACACTGGCGGATTTATTCCACGCAACCCGAATTATTCAGGTGAATTTTAATATCTTCCTATCAAGCAATAAGGATCAGGCGGTAACGTCTCAGACTAGTATCCGGGCGGTACCCGTTTCGAATCTCCGACGTACACACTATACCCAGTTTTCGTGGGTTTACTCTGTTCCTGAGAGAAATTTCGGGATAAAAGGAAAAGTTTTTAGATCTGCGCTCTTTAGACATTTTACGCAGCGTAGAATGGTAGTTTCTTACCGACCCTTGAAGATGGAGCCGATAGGTTGTCCCGAAACGTCTCTAAGAAACTACAATTCTACACTGTGTAAAACCCTAAAAGAGTGTAGGTCTCATTTATATTGCCGTGGAAGCCTTAAATCGTGCATTCTCATTCTTGGCATAAGGGTATGGGGCGGGGGGAGCAGAGGTACACCTCCATTCATTTTAACCTTGGGGGCAATGTTCATCGGCATTCACTGCCCGTTATAAAACCCGAGAAATAGCTTCGGGTACCCAGGGAATAGGAGGACGGCTGGACCCCAGAGCTAGTCTGGACGCTTTATACCGGGCCTGTTCAAACTTTGTCCGCTGTGGGCAGCTTCGCCAAATTTGGTCTGAATGCGGCCAACATGAAATTCACTGCCTAGCATTAAGAATGATTTAGTATGCGTAGAATTGTACCTACAAGCTTACCCATGTCTCTTTATATACATCGTGTGTAATAATAAAGGTACAGATAATAGGAAACTTCATAAAAAATACAATTCAATATCTGGGCTATCAGGGGTGCAAAAATCCCAGGCATCAAGTAGCCCGAGGCTACTAAATTTTGTACGGTGGGCTACTGATCTTTGGGCGTCTTCAGTATAGTTTTTTTCCCCCTGTCATTCATCCGGTGCCAAGGATTTTCAGGTAGATTCTAAATTTTTGGAAAAATTTGAACACACCTGACCTCGGATATCACTATTTTTAGAATATTTTCACGAAGTTGATTAGTAATGTCATGCATGTCTCCATAAATAAACAGCTCATAAGTGTCATTAGTGCTTCATCCTTATATCCCGGTTGTACAGTGTCTTCGTGGGCTAAGTAACACTGTGTCGTGGGCAAAATGCTGCCCACGAGCTACGGATAAGAGCGGGCCCCCTTTCGATTATAGGACTTGGAATTAGCCCAATCCCGCTTCTGCTCACATCGTTTCCAACCCTTTATTTACATTCATGTGGGACGTCCGATTGTGATATATAAAAGAGATGTTAGAGTTTTGATGCTGAACATCCTAACTGGCGTGTTCATACAAGGTATATATTTTACTTCCTCAGAGACAAATCAGTCACGGCCAACACTTTTCTTTGTTTTATTAAAAATTATTTGAAGGCCAAGTCTCGGCTTGTACAGCCACCATCGGGCTCTGTAAAAACATGGATTAAGGAACTCTACGTCACTTGAAGGGAAAGGCCTTCCTCTTTTACAAATTTAAATTATGTTATACGAAATAAAATATTTTGTATGGAAGTCACTTAATATGATGTAAATATATAAAATAGAATAAAAGATGTGTATAAAATGTGAAACATATAATGCCTGTCAACCGTAAGAAATATAATAAGTTGGGCGCTATTGACCGCATCAGTCATTCATTTGCAAAGATAAGTTATCGTGCATATTTTGATCTCCATACATTGTACATTAAGTTTTTAGGGGGTTTCTCTCCTTGTCTATGGATCCTTAGTTTTGCTGGCTGGAGGCATGTATGGAGACTGGGCTTTTATTGTGGGTGGGCTGTATTCGAAAATCATTGATGTTGACGCATGTATTACGTACGGTGATGCTGTTTTGTAATTGTACTGCTGTTTGCTGTAGCTTACGGTCGACCGTTTTGTCTTTATGCCTGGACATCCAATACAGCCACACCCCGAATTACGGCAATCACAATTACGACCAAAATTTAATTAAGAAAATTTTAATTTAATGTAGTATGTAAATGCCACTAAAATTTATGTTTAAATACATTTCGAATTGTGCGCACAAAGTGGTGGTTGTCACAGCGCCTTTTATTAATATTTTGCTGCGTTAAGGCTACTTATTTGAATCTCAACTGATAAGTTGTCGCGAAATATCAGTCAGAAACTACTATTCTACGTTGTTTAAAATCCCAAAAGACAGCAGATCATAGCCGGGGACATAAACAATGTTCCCTCTAAGCTGCGCGGGTGCGAGGCCGCGCAGTAACTGAAATGCTCCCGCGCAAACTTAACATTTGCCGCGCAGCTGGAACGTTTCAGCTTTCATTTTAAATATTCTTATTATGCATATTACAAAAAATTTTAAAGTGCCGCGCATTTGTCAGGTTTGTAAAAATTTTATGCTTAGAGCAGCAGCAGGTCCTCGCAGTTGTAAGCGTTGGATATTAGAGTTGTGTTCTGTGGTCATGAAATCTTATCAGTTGCTTGCCCAACGTATGTGCTTCATGTGTATCCCTTGCGTCCCCATTTGCCAACCCCACGGTTAAGGAAACGTGTCAGTTGCGTCCCATAGTCTCTGATTACCGTACGGAGACACGACAAAGCCATCTAACATTTGCCCCTCCTGAACACACCGAGAAGCGAACCCGCAGCGCAGCGACAGACACCACACACACACACACACACACCAAACATAGAAGCATGAACCGGCGTCTAACCTTTGCCCCTCTCGATGACATCACGGACGGACTGGTACAGACAGCAGCACGGCAGAGGCACATCCAACAGTGGTACCGTGGAACCGATCCGACACTAGAACCATTCGGTTCTTCCTCAGCAGCCTGGTGCACAACTCTTATACCTGGAAACCGACCACGGGATGCATCTAATACCCTGACCGTCAGAAGCCTGGGACGCAACTTGTACACAGCCGTTATCTGCAAACTGACCGCGGGAGGCAAATAGCAAACCCCGACCTTTCAAGTATCCATTTTTGACGTATTTCACTGAAGATTTACTGCCAGAACAAAATTTTACTCTTGAAGCCTTCTTCAAAACGGTTCATGCACGAAATATGTGAAGAATAGACACCAGGCCTCTCCGCATGGTTTTTAACCTTTTAAAGTCTAGCGGTAACTTTACATACCATCAGGTCTAATATTAAAAAATTCTACGTGGTGCCCACATTGCGTTTATGTGTTTTGTACGGATCTCAGAACAAACAGCAACTTTTGCCTTATAAAACATTAAGAGACTGGTTTTTATAACCGAAGTGGAGAGTGTTTACAGCGCGGTACGCACTGAGTCCTTATATAAAACAGATACGCTTCGTCTTTAAAGAATTAATAGAACACCTAACGACAGTTTGTACCTGAATGCTAGTAACAAACAACGCCTTTATACCGGAGAGCTTTCCGCGACATGTGAAGGGGGTTCCGTTATTAAAGTGCAGCATTTCGTCGCACGTGAAACCATTTCTTTATTATTATTTATTTATTTATTTATTTGTCGAGTCGCTATTATACAGGAGGTGCTGCGCCTGCTAACGCCAGGTTTTCCACAATGCGCAGCCCGTTCCATCTTACTTACAAAAGCGCTACTAACCTACGTATTTCACACTATTTCCTCCTCACCTTCTGATTGTTTTGTGAGGTGCTCCCACTTGCACCTCACTTCGCACAGAAATGTACCTGCCTGCCTTAGGGTGAAACTATTTACTGTGCACACAACCCAAATTTCGGAGGAAAATATGCCTGTGTCAAGTCATAACTTTCAGTCCAACTAAACCCAATATATTGTTCCCAGATATCAATTTGAAGGAGGACGCGGTGTTGGTTGAGGCACTGCACTACAAACCGGAAGGTCGCGGGTTCGATTCCCGATGGTGTCAGTGGAATTTTTCATTGACATAATCCTGTCGGTCGCACTATGGCCCTGAGGTCGATTCAGCCTCTAACAGAAATGAGTACCAGGAATATTTCCTGGGGGGTAAACGTGGCCGGTGCGTAGGGCTGACAACCTTACCACCTTCATGTGCCGATTGTCTAGAAATCTGGAAGCCTCAACCTCCTGGAACCCTATGGGCCTGTCCAGGCCTGTAATAGGATTACTTTACCTTTTTATATCAATTTGCACCGTCCTTCATGTTTCGATCCCTCATGGGATCAACATCAGGGAATCACATTAAAGTAACACGCCACAAAACCGAACCAGCAATCCGTGTACACAATAAGTACTATGTAAATATCAACCAGTTAAAATGTAGGCGTTTGTTGTGTAGTGGACCCTGGTATACAGTGCTGTGATCTCATCCTTGCTTAACCTTTTAAAGCCTAGCGGTAACTTTACGTACCACCAGGTTTAACATTAAAAAATTCTACGTGGTGCCCACATTGCGTTTATGTGTTTTGTACGGATCTCAAAACAAACAGCAACTGTGCCTTATAAAACATTAAGAGATTGGTTTTTATAACATAAGTGGAGAGTGTTTACAGCGCGGTACGCACTGAGTCCTCATATAAAACAGATACGCTTCTTCTTTAAAGGGTTAAAGACGAAGCGTATCTGTTTTATATCAGTGCTCAGTGCGTACCGCGCTGTAAACACTCTCAAGTTCGGTTATAAAAACCAGTCTCTTAATGTTTTAGAAGGCAAAAGCTGCTGTTTGTTCTGGGATCCGTACAAAACACATAAACGCAATGTGGGCACCACGTAGAATTTTTTAATGTTAAACCTGGTGGTACGTAAAGTTACCGCTAGGCTTTAAAAGGTTAAAGGGTTAAATATGTAGGCTGTCTCCAAAACACAATGGCATCTCTTCCTTTGTTGGTTGGTGTTTTGTATATTTATAGTTCAGAGTCCATTACACAACAAAAGCCTACATTTTAGCTAGTTGACTTTTCTACATCTTTTCTATTGCGTACAGCGATTGCTAGTTCGGTTTTGTGAAGTGTTAGTTTAATGTGATTTCCTGACGATGATCCCATAAGGGATCGAAACATGTAGCAGTGTTCCACGTGATATTGTAGTATACAACATCTGGAAACAATACAGTGCCTTTCGTTGGGTTGAGTGCTGTTGAGTTGGTTATCGACAGTGCAGAGGAATAAAAAATATGAAGAACCCGCTTCTGTTTTCAAAATTGGTGTCGCGAACTGGGGGGGGGGGGGGCAAAACAACCCTCCGCAAGGTCAGCACAGTTTTACCAGAATTCACGGCGTTTTAGAAGACGACATTTCGCAGTCAATATATTCCCCGGGAAACAAGCTGTTGAATTAGTCTGGGTGGCCCCCAGAGCCGATCTGCACTCTTTGCAGAAGAGAAAAACTCCTTGCTGTTGTCGGTATTCGAACACCGTACCGTCCCCCCGCCCCGCAGCCCAGTCACCTGCAGTCAAGCATGTTATTTTTCTTACGGAACTGTGTGAAACTGTAATTCAAAGAAGGTCATATATTTGGCGAATGATACGGCGAAAGAGTGAATGATTTGACGAAAGAGGCCGGCCGATATTGTGCCCTCCCCGAAGTACTAGCGAGGTATTTGCCTGGGAATTGGAGGTAAATCTATTAGAACCTCAGGGTAGCCAGTGTCACAGGCGAGATTAAAACGGGGCTGCTGAAGTAACCTGGTGACTTCATAGTCATTCCACTCTCAAGGCTATGGTAGGCGGGATTTTCAGAAATTTTGATACTTATCAATAAAATTGTAAAAATAATGAAGTCAGAACGACATAATACATATTAAATATATTTATTTATATACTGTCCCTTATTACACACGACATGTTTCGGTCTAAGTAACATCTTCAGTTGTGTTCACTAGGAACCTTTGGTAAAAGGTAAACTGCATGCTTTCTTGCGGGACTACTCCGTATCACAGAAGTCTGTAAGTTTGCCTTAGAACTTCAGAAGTCTTGTGGATTTTATTTCTTCCTTCTAAACCAGAAGTAAATTTATGTACCACTTGGTACGATATTAACACTCCTACATTACGCGCGCGCACACACACACACACACACACGCGCGCGCAGAGTGTACTTATGCTTTTCGTATGATTTTAGCGATTATTTCCCAGTCTAGCAGATTATAATGGATGCGAATTTCATTCTCCGAGACCTACGACCTGGATTTGTATACGCACATAAATTAGGTGAATATTGCTTTCCAAGAATTTAGTTGTATTTCTTGTTTCAAAAGACCGTGCCATACGTCAGGCAATTACTCGCCGCCCTCTCACAACAGCGACATGTTTTCGACTGCGGTTCGGTCAGATTTGCTGCGGATAAAGTGGCGTTGGGACAAGCTTCTTGAGGACACTGTACTTGGCAATTGCCCTTTCTGTGTACTGCCCGTCAATATTCCGTAATTGTTTCAATTCTGCAGGCGAAGCCCGGGAAATTGAAACAAAGGGACGCTCCTCTGGATAACAGTAATAATCACCAACAAATGCATAGTGTGTATATCATCTTCACTATAAACAACCTCCTACATGTTTCAACCCCGCTGGGTCATCTTCAGGGAGAAGAGTTTTATTACACTGGGGCTGCACTTATACAGTTGAGTGAGAATGTGCCGCTGCATATTGACAAGGACTGTACCGAAAATATTTTGTATTGTCCTCTGTTTTCAGATGGTTTATAATGCTTATTTAATGACTGTGTAAATGAGTTAAATTTATGGCTTCTTATGGTTAGATAATCGTTAATATTTTTATGGTAAGCTTCCCATTGTGTTGTATATTTAGCTGAGTATACAATTACGTTAAATAGAATTCTTTATTAGTTTCTATTAATTCAAATTACATGGTTACTTGTTTCGACCAGAAGTCTGGCCATTTTCAGGCCGGAACATTACACGAGAATAACAATTACACTTTCACTTTCCTTTTTATGGTACGATTGACGTTTCAATCTTCCGTATACAAGGCGCGTAACGTATGTGTGAAATTTAAAATAGTTAAGCCATATAACGCAATAAAAGATCTTAAAATATTATCAAAATTATTATTATTATTATTATTATTACGTTACGTAGTGTAAATACAGGCCTACGCGTAGCCTCGCCCTTGTTTGATCATCTCGATGCAAAAGGGACAAAAATAGATTAGGATAGGATGAAGAATGTGCTTTACTTTTCGCTACAAACCCGCAGAAACTCGCAGGATTTTCCCTGTAAACTGGTCGTTACTTTCGATTTCATCAAATTGAAATACTTCAACAAATGTTAGTTGAACTTCTAAATTTAAAGATTTAATTAAAACCAGTTCCGCAGTTTTCCTGTTGTTGCTTGCAGACAAGCATATTTTAGTCATTCAGCCAAGAAATACAGTTTATTGGGGGTGCAGCCTTTAGCCCTGTACAAATTACTTTCTGTTGCTAGGTGTAAGTCGCCAATGAAGTGTAGGTATTTTTTTAATTACTATGGTTGTATAAACCGGCCCTCAGGTTGCGGATGGAGGAACGGCCTCCAGTTATGGAGGGTAGCTGCGAATACATTGAATAAGCAGTCGCGGACAGCCGACAAGGGGGGGTCCTCCAGCTTGGGGGTTGGGCGAGATGCTAACAACTCCTCACCGTAAAAAATTATGACCTTACGAACCATTACACAATGCCTCGGACCTGGACCGATTCTTTGGTACGACCCCAGCTACGGAAAAAGGATATGAGTTTTGGAACATGGAATGTGAGGATTATGTATAGGTCAGGGTCGTTTATGACAGTGGCCAGGGAATTAGCTAAGTATAAGTTAGATTTAGTGGGTGTACAGGAGGTTAGGTGGGACAAAGAAGGGACTGTAAGAGCCGGGGAGTATACTTTTTTCTATGGCAAAGGGCAGGAAAATCATCAATTGGGAACAGGTTCTTTGTGCACCAGAGAATAGTATCAGCAATCAAGAGAGTGGAGTTTGTTAGTGCTAGGATGTCATACATAGTGCTGAGAGGCCGCTCGTGTAATATCATTGTTCTGAATGTGCATGCACCAACAGAAGAGAAAGATGATGATTCAAAGGATAGCTTTTATGAGGAATTAGAAGGGGTTTTTGATCACTTTCCTAAGTACCATATGAAAATTCTGTTAGGAGATTTTAATGCAAAAGTGGGGAGAGAGGATATTTTCAAACCGACTATTGGGAATGAGAGTTTACATCAGGATAGCAACGATAATGGTGTTAGAGTAGTAAACTTTGCCACATCAAAGAATCTAGTTGTTAATAGCACTATGTTTCCGCACCGAAATATTCATAAATACACCTGGAACTCTCCTGATGGGAAGACTCACAATCAGATCGATCACATATTGATAGATAGGAGACGGCATTCCAGTATACTCGATGTGCGATCTTTCAGGGGAGCTGACTGTGATACTGATCACTATCTGGTGGTTGCGAAAGTTAGGGAAAGACTGGCAGTAAGTAAACAAGCAGCACAGAAGTTTGATGCCGAGAGATTTAATTTCAAGAAGCTAAGTGAACTAAAGGTTAGGAAACAGTATCAGCTTAAGATCTCAAACAGGTTTGCAGCTTTGGAAAACTTAAATGTTAGTGAGGACATGAATAGGGCTTGGGAAAACATTAAAGAGAATATCAAAATCTCGGCTCAAGAGAGTCTAGGTTTCCACGAACGGAAGCAGCATAAACCATGGTTTGATGCAGAATGTGCAGAATTTTTAGATAAAAGGAAGCAGGCTAAAATTCAGTGGTTACAGAATCCAAACCAAAATAATGGAGATAATCTGCACAACGTAAGACGTGAAGCTAGTAGACATTTCAGGAACAAAAAGAAGGAATATCTGAAAGCTAAAATTACTGAAATTGAAACGAACAGTAAGAACAAGAATATAAGAGACTTGTACAGGGGTATCAATGAGTTTAAGAGGGGGTACCAGCCTAGAATTAATGTAGTAAAAGATGACAAGGGTGACCTGGTTGCAGACTCCCACAGTATTTTGGCTAGGTGGAGGAATCATTTCTCCCAGATGTTGAATATACACGGGGTTAATGATGTTAGGCAGACTGAAGTACACACAGCAGATCCACTAGTGCCTGAGCCCAGTGCCTTTGAGTTTGAGATGGCTATTGAAAAACTAAAAAGTCACAAATCACCAGGTACTGATCAGATTCCAGCAGAATTGATTAAAGCAGGGGGTAGGATTATTCGGTGTGAAATCCATAAACTTATTATTTCTATTTGGAATAAGGAGGAATTGCCTGAGGAATGGAACGAGTCGGTCAATGTGCCTATTTATAAGAAGGGTGATAAAACGGATTGTAGTAACTATCGAGGCATATCACTTTTGTCGACTACATACAAAATTTTATCCAACATTCTTTTGTCAAGGTTAACTCCATATGCAGAGGAAATTATTGGGGATCATCAGTGTGGAGTTTGACGTAACAGGTCAACTACTGATCATATATTCAGCATTCGTCAAATACTTGAGAAAAAATGGGAATACAATGAGGCAGTGCATCGGCTATTTATAGACTTCAAGAAAGCCTATGATTCAGTTAGGAGGAGGTCTTGTATAATATTCTCATTGATTTCGGTATCCCCAGGAAGCTAGTAAGGTTAATAAAAATATGTCTAAGTGAAACGTGTAGCAGAGTTCGGGTAGGCAAACATCTGTCTGACACGTTTCCTATCAAGAATGGCTTGAAACAAGGAGATGCTCTGTCGCCATTGCTTTTCAACTTTGCTTTAGAATATGCCATTAGGAGGGTTCAGGCAAACCAGGAGGGCTTGAAATTTAATGGTACACATCAGTTTCTGGTTTATGCTGATGATGTTAATATATTGGGTGGAAGCATACATAGTAGAAACAAAAATGCAGAAGATGTAATGATTGCTAGTAAGGAGACTGGTCTAGAAGTAAATGCTGAGAAAACTAAGTACATGGTCATGTCTCGAAATCAGAATGCAGGACACAATCGCAACATAATTATAGATAATAAATCCTTTGAAAGGGTGGAAGAATTCAAATATTTGGGAGCAACCCTAACGAATCGAATCTCCATTCATGAAGAAATTAAGAGCAGATTGAAGTCGGGGAATGCTTGCTATCATTCGGTGCAGAATCTTTTGTCTTCCAGGTTACTATCCAAAAACACAAAGATTAGGGTATACAGAACTATAGTTTTACCTGTTGTTCTGTATGGATGTGAAACTTGGTCTCTCACATTGAGGGAGGAACAAAGACTGAGGGTGTTCGAGAATAGGGTGCTGAGGAGGGTATTTGGGCCTAAGAGGGACGAGGCGACAGGGGATTGGAGAAGACTACATAACGAGGAACTTAATGACCTGTACTCATCACCAAATATTATTCGGGTAATCAAATCGAGAAGACTGAGATGGGCGGGGCATGTGGCACGTATGGGGGAGGAGAGAGGTGCATACCGGATTTTGGTGGGAGACCCGAGGGAAGGCGACCACTTGGGAGACCCAGGCGTAGATGGGAGGATAATATTAAGATGGATATTCGGGAAGTGGGATGTGGGGGCATGAACTGGATTGAGTTGGCTCAGGATAGGGACAGGTGACGGGCTGTTGTGAATGCGGTAATGAACCTTCGGGTTCCATAAAATGCGGGGAATTTCTTGACTAGCTGAGAAACTGTTAGCTTCTCAAGAAGGCCTCTGCTCCATGGAGTTAGTTAGTTAGTTAGTTAGTTAGTTAGTTAGTTATGGTTGTATAAAAACTACATGGTTGTATGCAACACAGTAGAAAACATCTGGCAATGTAATAGACATATCTTGTAATTTTTCATGGCTGAAGTCGAACTTGGACACTTCGGAAAGCAGATCATAAATACGTGTACAATTTTGAAATGTGGTGCTGGAGAAGGATGGAGAAGATCACTTGGACCGATCGTGTGAGAAATGAAGAATAACACAAAGAGTCAAGCAGGAGAAGAATATGCTACAAAAAATGAATAGAAACCACGCTAACTGGATTGGTCACACCTTGCGTAGGAAGTGCCTTCTGAAACAAGTGATTGAAGGAAAGATAGAGGGATGGATAGAAGTGACGGGACGACTGGAAAGAAGACGTGAGCAGCTACTGGATGACTTTAAGAAAAAGAGACGATACCGGGAATTGAAACAGGAAGCACTATATCACATTCTGTGGAGAACTCGCTTTGGAGGGGGCTATGCACCGGTCGTAAGACAGACTAACGATCGAACGAAAGTCATAAATGGACACTTGCGGGATAAGAATTGTGCACGGTTTGCACTGAGAGAGTGGGTATGGCAGTAAAACATTAAAACATGTCTCATTGTGATTTGGGTATTCAGAAGGCGTGCCAGAACCTTCACTTCTGACAAATAGTTTCCTAAACGTACTTGCCCGTGCCGGCACTAAACTACTCCCTGCAAAAAAGACCATCTGCTACAAACAGCATGTAAACAAAAGGACTTTCGAAGCAAGTAAAATGTTACGACCCCCTGAGTGCCCAAAATTGATTGCAGTTTGCTGGGAGTGTATTGTAGTTTCATAACTGCTTCCGGCCCTTCCAGAGGACCCTTTTGCCTCAATCTGCTATCCTTCATTTAAAACATGGAATCCCCGTAATTCTGGTAGTCTGTTTCTTACACAACGTGAGATTTGAGTTTCTGACGTGAGTGTTGCTGAGGATTCAAGTGTTACTCCACGTGACAGTGTTTCATTGGGTATTTCGAGACGCCATCTTCTCTTGGAGTGCTTTACCCTAGAGTACGGCACTGAGATACACCGCATTGTCCAGAAATACCCACCCATCGACGAAGTTTCGAACACCCAAAATTCTATACATTTATGTGTGAATTCGATAGCTGGGAAACCCGGTATGAAGGCGCAGGGGAGTTACAAAAGCTGTACTTCTGAACTTCTGAAGTAGGTAAAATTGAGACTCAGAAATATTCCTCGGTATCTTGCTGATTGTTTTAGTGAGAAGAAATTCGCCCTCACTGGAAGTAAAATTCCAGGTTTGTGTGTCGTAGCAGGGTATTTTACGTTTTATTCGAGAAGAGGAATAATCTCCTAGTCTCTAACAAGCAACCATCTAGCCTGACCTAAGACGTTATTTTTCAGTCTGTAGCCATAATTCAGGTCCAGGCGACCTTTAATGTGTTGCGGACAAATTCCAAAATATTTGGTCTGCATGCGTGCAACATAAAATTTAATTCAAAGAATGACGAATGAATAAGAACTCATATCATTAATATATATATGTATATATACAAATTTATCTGTTTTTTTCTATACATAAGTGAGATAAAAATATGCTGATAGTAAAGGTTTAAAAAATATGCAATGTACAATTTAGGGTACAACGTATCTATTTTTGGGACATTACGAGGGTAATCAGTAATGTAACGTACGCCCCCATAGAAAAACAAATTTTCGGTTTTAAAATAGCTTCAGAGTTCTGTTTAACTTATCAGAGAAGTGTTAAAAGACGTTTTCTCGTTTTGAATATCCCTGTAGGCAACATAACTCTGTGTTGTGAGCAACGTGTTGCCCGCGGGCGGGGGGTTGATATGCTATGATACGGATGATCGGTTTTCAATTCCTGGCAGGCGCGGGGGGGGGGGGGTTTCTTTTTCTTCAACTGTCCAGAGTGGCCCTGGCCTTCACACTGTGTCCCTTGTGGTTAAGTTTTAGGAGCGTGAAACTAAGCTTTCGCTTTTTTTCTACAGACCGGACAAAATATGACTCGGATTGTACTATCGTTCGTTCCATTGCCCTCCGCGGCATGGTGCTTATGCACAGAGACGGCTTCCATTTAACCGCCTGAAGTTACATGTAACGTATATTACCATGCCCTCCGTTGAAACAGAAGAAGAAAATTGTTGCAGTTTTCGAAAAAGGGCGTCGAAGAATTATTTTTTCACGTTCTAAGCAACACCGGCTGGTACTGAAATTGGTCGAACTTGGTTATGATGTCATGAAAGGGACTGAATGTTTTGTGTCGTTATAAACGGGTCTTGTTCTAATCGAAGAATATGATGTTACGGTTAACAGCGAGGAATTAATTGGTATCACAGAATATCTGACGTAATAGACGATGTGTCGCCTAAGCCGATGTCGTTATAACTGGGTTCGACTGTATTTACAGATGTTTGGAAGCAGTCAGTCCTCTAAGAGGGCCGCGTGATTTTGAAGTTAAACGCGCTACAATCCCTTGGAATGTCCGTGACTATTTATCAGTCGGCGGCCTGGATAGCGCAGGTAGTATAGCGACTCGCTGTGGCCTGGAAGGTCCGAGCTTCGAACCCCTGTGTGAGCGAGATTTTCCGGTCCCCCCAGACCGACCCCGAGGCCCGCCCAACGTCCTGCAGACACTTGTCCAATGGCTGGCTTGTGTGATTGCGGTGGCGAAATGTCGGGTTTAGGAAAACGGAATTTTCTAGATAAGTAAAAAAACCCCGAAAGGACTTTTGGAAACAAGTGACTTATCGCTTCCTTAAAATTTTTTACGGAACGTTACCGACGACGGTCTTTGTCAGATTATCATTGTGGAATTAGCACTTTGCAGCCGGACAGTATGGTGGTTATACAGAGTGATGTATGTGGAATTCTCACATTCCGCTAATAAAATGGTGTAACTGTAAAAGAATGGCAAAGTTTTATGCAGGTATTGACATCCGCATGAACAGCCCTCTGCACTTTTTCTTACGTTTCTGAACCACATGGAGGGAAGTGGGTAGCCCCACGCTCCAGCGGCTTTACTTTGAAAGAAGTCTCCGAAATCCATTTGACATTAAGCTGAGTGGACCCCGCATTCGGTCTTAAAGTTGTGAAATGAAAAATCTATAACACCGCCTTTATTTAATTTCTTTCTCAGAAATCCGGGCCACAGCGTAGTAACTACAGTGACTGAGCTACTTGATTTACAAATGTTGGGATATTTCCTTAAAGTAGACACTATGGTGCCGTGCATGTTTCGTTGACGTAACTCGCTAAGGGCTAGGAGAGTGGAATTTCCTTCACCTTTCCACCAATCTCTCTTTATGCCTTGCCCATCTCATTCTTCTCGATTTGATCATGCGAAAAATATTTTATGAAAAGTACGGATCATAATGCTCCACTTTATGTAATATTCTCCACTCCCTTCTTGTTTAATAATATACTCCTCAGCACCCAGTTCATAGACAACCTTTGCCTGTGTTCCTTCCTGAATGTGAGAGACCAATTTTCACGCCCATGCAAAACAAAAGCAAAATTAGAGATATGGATAGTTTTATCTTCATATCTTTCGATAACAAAATGGACGACAAAATATTCTGCACAGAATAGTAAACACACCCTGAGTCCCACCTGCTCATAATTTCTTCATGAATTTAATTTGTTTTCTCAGTGTTATTCCAAAATATTTGAAATGTTCCGCCCTTTCAAAGAATTTATTACCTACCTGCGTGTTGTGATTTTATGCTGCGTTTTCTTCGTGAAACAAGAACATATTTTTCTCGCCATTCACTTTTAAGCAAATCTCCTTACAAGCAACTATTAAAACTTCTGTATAAATTTAAAAATTTTTATAAAAGTGTCCATAAAACCATTTGTAATAAATGCAGGGATGTAGACAAATGCAACAGTAATAGGCGGTTTATATCTTTGGGAATTCCTCTGTCAGTGAACATGCTACAAGTGATCAGAGGATGCAGAAGCAGCACTTATAAACCTATATTCTTGTTTCCTTTTTAAAAATGTCATTGGAATCTTTACAGAAGCGGACCCCCCCCGGACACTGTCCTGTTCCTTTGCAAAACAAAACCGACTTTACAACAGACAATAAAGTTAGTCAGTAACCCCTGGCGGTGCCTGCACAATACGCATCTGCAGTCGGCGACAGGCTTGTGTTAATCCCAGTAAGGAACTGGGGGTAATAACGTGGACTTACAATAGGGTCACTTGGGAACATGGCAGAGAAAAAAAAAATTCTTTCTTAGTTTTCCAGGAAATCGGTGGAAAGCGTTTGGCCTTCTATCTCGTCGTTTCGAGGGTTCGGGTGTGCAACCTGTTGCCCGCCAGCTACAGTTTTCGAAAGCATAGTATTTATTTGTAAATTAAATACAGAGAGAGACAATTTTAACCTTCCTTTCACCTCTAGTAGCACAGATCAGCTAGTATAGTTTAATAGTAAGTAGAGGCCCAGGGCAAAGTTCTTAGATGGTTTCTGAAAAGCTTGTCCAGTACTTGTTTGTTGCCTGCGAGATGCAGTTTTTGAAAGTTCATGCCTTAACGACATTGAATTAAATGTGGATAAGGACAGCTTTAAACTTCAGTTCACCGTTACTGCTTAATGGATGTCGCAGGCAGAGTTCTCAGGCCCTTTCTTGAAAAGTTTTATACGTATTTGTTGTTGTAGTACAGATGTGCTTTCCGTTGGAGGAATAATTGTGCTTTTAAAATTCCATTAACTGACATGTGACGGTTATTCTTCTTGGATGATTCTTCCCTTGGTTATGAGGAATTTACATAGCTTGTAATTTCTGAACTTGGTTGCCAAAGACATGGTGTCGTACGCCAGAAAGTCGGAATCCTTCGCCCACACTTTTGTGAAGACATCAGAACACACATTACGAGGTAGTTATCAGCCACTGTCAACGTAATATGTATTAGGTTTTATCAGGGGATAAAACAGCTACATATTCCGACCACTCCTCATTTTTAGGCCATTAAAATACATGTAATTAAATTAAAGTTACAAGTTATTTTTCGTACAGGTAGACCGAGTTTTCAGTCTTCTTAGAATACGTATGTTATATATATTCTAATACGGAATGCTAAAATGTTACAATACAGCTATGTCAGTATGAAATGTTAAAATATTACAATATATATGTCAAAGTAGAACATTAAAATATTGCAATACATAAGTCAACATGAAATTTTAAAGCATTAAATACATATGCCAATATAAATTTTTGAAATATTACAATATATATGTCAGTGTGAAATGTTAAAAACAATGAAATGCATGATAAGTAATGCGCTGGCAGAATATTGTCGGCCTTGATAGAGTGCAGTCTATTGTTGTCTTTTTCCCCCTCAGGTTGTTTGGTCATGTTACTTTTTCGTGTCTTGCACATTGAGTGCGGGATGATTACTGTGTTGTGTACGATGAAATGTTGGCAACAGACGTTCGTGGTTACGTGTTAGTGTTTTGGAGCTGGTCTTGCTGATGTATGCACAGTCGTTTTTCGGGGTTTATAAGTCCAAGGTGAAAATTAAAATCAATACATACACAAATTAAGTGTTATGTACATAAGCCCGATTAAAGTGTTTCGTGTTGCAACTAGGCGTCAGGAAAAAGAGGTTGTTCCATCTTCTAAATCGTCCGGACCGTCTTTGGATCTCATCCAACCTCCCGTTCGATGGGTACTGGGATTGGGGGGGGGGGGGGGCGTTTTATCTGTGGATTATACAGCCGTGGCATAAAGCTCACCTATCACCTCTGTATATTGTCGAGGTTATAAGTGAGCGGAGGTACGTTGTCTCACCTCCACATGCCTTAAAGATACGCACTTGGAAATACTAAGTTCTTAAACATCCGAATGGATTTTCTATCTCCTAACTTTTATTCGGTTACTTCTTTTCATGTTATTCTTTGTTTTCTGTCTCTCGCTCTTCTTTCAAAACGCCTTTCCTTTAATTTGTATCTTACCAGATATTGCAGACTGCTATTTAGGATTTCCCACTGAGCTTTTGAGAGGTCCTGTGTTCAATTACCGACGCTTTAGAGTAACATACGTTCCGGCTGTCTGTTTTATTACTCAGGAATATCTTAACGTAGAAAGGAAACTGCGCCAAATGCTCTGTTTACTGCTTAGTCCATCGTGGTTTAAATTTTGTAATTGACATCACTTTTACAGTCGGTCATGAAGAGTAACGAACAGAAGGGATGCTTGAAATGAACCAAACTTTGGACTGTGTTCAGTGTTCCGTGTTTAAATTACAAGTACAAACAAATTTTAAAACCGGAAAATGGGAAAGTCCAAAGTCTGAATGACTCTAAATATTTGTTTAATGTTACACTTGTTGCGTACACATGTCCTGTACATACTAATTTCCTCTCCAACTACTGCACAAAGCTTAGTTTTTGCTGTCCTACATGTTTCGGCCACATCCTCTAGCCATCATCAGGGAGCTATAATTTTATAAAGACACAAACGGCGTGTCACATATCATTACATGGTAAACATACATGAACACTATAGAAGAGCCAGCTGAGGTACATTATTACTAAAAATTACTCAGACTAAAATAGAAGTGAGATATTAACACGTAAAATATAAGTGTAACAAGCTGTCTCCAAACACTTTGTAGTATTAAATATCTCCTGTTTTTTCTGGAGCGGAGATCCAAGGCAGTGCAGCACGATCACTCGTGGAGTAAACACCGTGTCAAAACAAATTTTAAAACTTTTAGTGTGTAATTTTTTTATTATCGCTTTACGTCTTGAAAAAATAAATTTATAAAATGAGAGTTTTGAGGTCCTCGCGCTGGTGACGGTGGAGGTTATTCGCGTGTAGTTTCTCTGACGTTTCAGAGGAACCTGTTGTCTCTAACATATGGGTCTGTCTTGAAGATGAAGTGTGTTTCTCTGAAACATAACATTTATACAAAACTACACGATGTCACACCCAAAACAATGGTAAACTTGACTTTTCTACAATTTCTGACAAAATGTGAGGAAAAGCATTTTCCCGTTTTGCCTGTAGGTACTCTGCAGACGTCATTGTTGTTAGGATGCGAGCTGGGACAGAGTAGGGTTATGGGGAAGGATTGTCAAAGGGGTACCGTTACTTTTCTGACGCCACTCAAAGTACCTTCATACTGCTGGTATGTTCATAAATCCTTCCACGAAGTACAGTCGAACCCGGTTGTAACGACATAAGTTTATGCGACATCTCGTATATAACGTCAGATATTCTGTGGCACCAATGAATTCCTCCGCGTTAACCATAGCATTGTACTTCTCGGTTATAATGACGCTGGTTTATAACGACACAAAGTATTCAGTCCCTTTCATGACGTTATAAACTAGTTCAACTCTAATCAAGTTTCGCTCTTTTTCAGTTTTCAACATTACGCTCCGGCCGCTTTACCCACTGTAAAGAACTCCGGCGTTAATTAAATGGGAGGTTGTGTGGGCCCCTGAGCCAGTCTGGGAGGGTGTGGGGAAGGGAAAATTTTCTTCTCCATACCAGGATTCGAAACCCGGGTCATCAAGCCCGTAACCTAGTCATAGGATGTACCGAATGTGCTGTCCCGGCTTCTTTTTTAATTTCATGTAGTCAGAACTTAACAACATGGTGGACTTAAAAATCTGTAAGAAGAGAGATGCACTTGCAATATTAGCCGCATATAATTCAGGGTTAAAAAGGTATGTGTAGAAAAATATGCCTTTCAAATTAGGGTAATATTTTTGTAAAATCAAAAATAAAAATAGGGTAGCTTTGTAACACTTTCCTTTGTCTGATGTCCGTAAGTAACGAAATATTAATTCCAGGCATGTACACCTTTTGTGAATAAGTTATTCCCGGTGGTGTCATTGGAATTTTTCATTGACATAATCCTTCCGACCCCACTATGGCCCTGGGCTCGACTAAGCCTCTAACAGGAATGATAACCAGGGATATCCTGGGGCGTAAAGGCGGCCGGTGCGTATGGCTGACAACCTTCATGTGCCGATTGTCTAGAAATTCTGGGAGCCTCAACCTCCTGGAACCCTAACAACCTATCCAGGCCTGTACGGGGACTGCTTTGCCTTTTTTATTTGTAAGTTAAAATTAGATATATGATAATTACGCCAAATTTAAATGTCATATCCGACAGACTTAACGTACCAAGAGTACAATGCTTAAGTAATGTAGCTTCTGGGTTATTACACCGTGTAGGATCATAAGTTTGTTCCGACGTTTCGGAGCAACACGCCGTCTCTATCGTCAATGTGAATGAGTTTGGTTCTTTTTGACGGTGAAATGATTTGTAAGGCCCTTCTATAAAATTGACACATTTTTTCCTTCCAGTTACTTAAGGATCCACCTTAATGAAATTCAGTCACACTGAAAACAAAGGCACGTTTCGAAGAAAGATTAGTAAAAACTTTGTAATGACCTGGAACGCTGTCATTTTAGCGACACCGTCCTTGAAAATCCCGAAGACGTAGCAGTCCCTGACACTTCAATTTCCCAACAGAATAAAATAAAAATTAAAGTGATACAGGTCGCACCAATCTAACCCAGCTTCCTCGGAACAGAGCCAGCGTCAGATCGGAGAATTTTTCGAACCGTGAGTGGTCAGCACATTATGGTGTCGAAACACATTACGCAGGCCTTCTTAAAACAATATATTAGAGTTGCCCACAATTAAAACCCACCGGCAGGCGAAGGTTAAGTTCACACTAGAGCAGGCTTTGAAGGCCCAGACGGTTCGTAGGGTGTATAACTCTAATCTTTCTTTAACGTCGGCACTAGATGTGGGTGGGTGGTCAACGCCATGCCCCTGACCGCTGTACCTCCAGGAAAGAGACCCAGTACCCATTGTACTGGAGGTTGGAACCCACTGACACTGACTAAACGTAAACAAAGTTGTTCGCAGTGATGCCAACTCATTCACCCCAGAATGCATTGTGCATGACCAAGAACCTTCAAGATGTAACTTGAATGAAAAAAGAGAAAAAAAGTAGGAAATTTTAAAGTAAATTTTAAAGCTTTACAATTCCATCCGCGATTATCGTAGAATTTTTTGTGACAGACAACCGGGGGGGGGGGGGGTTGCTCCGGAGCGTGACATTCAGTTTAGGGAGGTCCGACCTGCAGATATTTATATGTGGGCCTTTTTTGGCCTCATCAGTTTTGCCCTGAACCCGTTGGTAATTTCCGTTGAGGTGTTTCAACTAACTGTGAATCAGAGATATCGCTGATGTATATTTGGACGTTTTCCATCGTCACTGATTACACAAACCCGACATTTCGAAAACAGGTCTCCTTTCGAAAAATCGTGTTTTTGTAGTCTGCTTTCGAAACGTCGTGTTTGTGTTATCAGTGACGATATAAAAATTCAAATACACATCAGTGATATCTCCCATGTTACACCATTGTCTAAGAATTAGGGTCGATTCATAGTACACAGTACGACACGACACGACACGAGAAAAACCAGCGCGCATTCACATTTACCGGCAGTTAACACACAGACAGAATATTCTTTTCTTCCCATCCAAACGACACTCTCTATGTCTGTCTTTGTCCTTACCTGTCCGTGACCGGCTGGTGTGAATTGGAGAATATTACAATCAGAGAAGAATATTTTGTCATGTCGTGTCATGTCATGTCGTGTCGTGTCGTGTCGTGTCCTGCTGGATAATGTGAATCGACATTTATAGTGCAGAGATGGATCAGAGATTTTCAAAATTTAGTGATTGCGCAAACAGCCAAGACTTTTCCCGCTTTTAATGGAACACAGTGCCTGGTCACCGCTTTCACAGACGCCCGCCACTTGATCCTATACTGAATCAAGTCAACGCATTCATATCCCGTTGCCTTTAAATATTTCCACCCTCCTACGCCCCTGTCTGCGTCATATTTTAACATATCCTACATGAAGATATGAAGACGTAGGACTTCTGGATGTTGAGGGCCTTGGCTGCTTTATGGCATATTCCTCTAACCATCCTAATCATGGATGGCAACAATCTGGCACCGGTGCCATGTTATCTTTGGCACTGGCTGAGGTATCAACTGATGCTGCTTATTTCACATTTCTTCCATATTATTACCTGAAGTGAATAATTCAGGTATTAACCTTTTAAAGCCTAGCGGTAACTTTACGTACCAACAGGTTTAATATTAAAAAATTCTACGTGGTGCCCACATTGCGTTTATGTGTTTTGTACGGATCTCAGAACAAACAGCAACTTTTGCCTTATAAAACCTTAAGAGATTGGTTTTTTATAACCGAAGTGGAGAGTGTTTACAGCACGGTACGCACTGAGTCCGTATATAAAACAGATACGCTTCGTCTTTAAAGGGTTAATATGGAGCGACTCGCTAGGGGCTGGCGGTACGGGGATCGAATTCCGGTGGAGGCGAGGTATTTTTCACCTATCCACACCGGCCCTGGGGCCCACACAACCTCCTGTAAATGGGTACCGGGTCTCTTTCCCGGAGGTAAAGCGGCCGGGGCGTGGGGTTGATCACCCATCCGCATCTACTGGGGAGGTTAAAGAAAGATTGAAGCCACAAATCTACTCCCCCTCAGGGCGACCATGGCCTGTTAAAGGTTGAAATTTACCGTTCAAATGTTACCTTAATATCTGAAGACATTTGAAAGAACAGTGATTCACCAAGACACTCTTTCTCGTAGGACACATTTTTAATGTTGCTTTGTGTATCCTCATATAGCAGCGGTTCCTCAAGTGTGCTCAGCGGATCACAAGGTATCCGCGAACATTTTCCAAGGGATCCGTGGATACGTTTCTGTAATGGCTACTTTGAAGTTTACTTATTTTGTAAATTAAAGGAATGATGTTTTGTCAAAAAATAGTCGCGGATTATCTTTAATTGGCGATGTTTTTTTTTCGTATGACCGTTAGAATATCCAATTAAGGAAACCCCTGTACCCGCGAAACGAGCGACAATCAGTTTAGTTGAGATCAAATAATGCAATGCATGCTGCTTGTATCTATTTGTAGCTATCAAAAACCATTTCTGATACATAAATTTTTAATTTTGGATACCTGTCATGCGGACAGTCTAAATTCCCATGAGCAAGAATGTGAGGATCCGTGGTTATTTTTCGAAGCGAAAAGGGATCTGTGGGCAAAACGGTTTGAGAAACGCCGCCATACAATATTCTTCAGTAGGCCTAGGATTATAATGATGAAGATAATGCAGACTGCTTCGTTTTCTAAAAGCAAAGTCACCAACTAATGCACTTTAATCACCGTTACTTCCCGACATGTTTCGGCGTCCAGTGACGCTATCTTCAGGGTGTGTTCATTGTGAATGACACAGGATGTCCATATGGTTCATAACAGTTTGAATTTGGAAGTTCACTTTAACACTTTTGGGCGTAATTGTTCTAATAGTAGTATACATATAAGAGACATCACCCACTAGATAAAGTATGAGACAACTAAATCATCTCTGTATTTGAAAATCCCTTTTAATATCATCTCCTATCTACGCCTAGCTCTCCCAAGTGATTTGGTTCCTTCACATTTGGAGAATATTTTCTCCCGCAAACACGAAGGGAAATCAGCACTTAGGACTTTCAAACGTGGCAGGAAAATAATATTAAAACGGATCTTCAAAAGAGGTTTAGAGATTGTGGACTGGATTCGTCTTTTTCAGGAGGAAATCTGCTGTGGTTTTTCATGCACACGTGTGATATTCATGCACACGTGTGATATACCTTCGTGCTGCACAGAATGTGGGAAAATTCCTAACAATCTGCATGACTTACAAACGGTCGAATACAACTACGCTCCGTTGTAGTAGCTGTGCATTTCTCATAGCTTCCATTCGTTCTACATGACCATTCCATACTATAGTTTATTTTATCGCCCTAGTATGTTTGGCTGCAGGCCTGGATAACGCAATCGGTACTGCGGCTAGACTACGGATTGGATGGTCTGTGGTTCGAATCTCGTGAGGGACATTTTCTCGTCCCTATGACGTCCGGATCGGCCCCCTGACCCACCCAGTATTCTATTCATATGGTATGGATATTCTTCCCCGCTGAGTACAGCGGCCATCTAGTGTCGAGGTTAAGAATTCGTGCGGCCCCAAATTTACTCCCAGGGAAGAATTTGCCTTAATGTATTCGGTTAATAGTATATTTTCTGAGACTTCTCACCATGAAACAGTTGAAGTCCTCGCATTACATTGGCGGAAAGACGTAAAGTTGCCCGAGTGCACGCCATTATGGTATAAGGGGGGTGTGGAAGCCTTTCGGGCTTCAGATGTTGTCGGTACGTGTCGGAGAAGTGAAAATGCCTTGCCTCTGTCAGAAATCGAACCAATGTTTCTTGAATGTACAGCACATACACTAGTCATTATACCGACTGAGCTGTCGCTGTTCTAAATTCATAATTTTTGCTTCACGTACTACAAAAATTCTACAGTATTTTTCTCTCGATAGGACATCCCAAGCCTAAGCGTAACTTGGCTAATAACACTGGGGGAGGGGGGGACTGACCATGGCTCTTAGAAACTTTATTTTACAAAGGAGTCGAATTTGAAAGAGGCGAAGATTGGTCCCATAAAACGCAAGTTTTTCATTTTCTTTTTTCTGTCTATTTTTTATTTGCCATTGTTTAGTTCAGCAACAAAAAAATTTCTATGTTGAAAAATATTGGGGGGGGGGAATTTGCCCCTCTTGCCGCCTCCCAAGTTAAGCCTATGATCCCAAGCTTCAAAACAATCAGAATAACTCATTTTACACGCTAAACTAGCCACTCGTTGTGCTTTAGATGGTACAGTAAGTGAATGCAGTATTGTTTTTGCCAAATCGTTTAATGTTGGCCACCCTGCGCGTTTTGTAGGGGTCGTGGCAGAACTCTGGGGGTTGGATAGTGAATCTAAAGGGTGGGGGTGAAGGTGGGGTAAAATGTGTATGGCTGTGGATTGCTTGGAACTCAGTTGTGAGCTGCAGTGCGAAGTGACATGTTGGGAAGCTAGAAGCACTTTTGTAAGGGCGGATGGTTTCCTCCACAAGCAAGTGTGGGTTCACGTATTGTCCTGAGGTGCGGTAGGTCAGGAACACGCCACTACTGAATCGGGGTCCTGTGCTGGACGGATATCGAACTGAAAAAGGTAAGTTCACTGCTCCTCTGTAATTAGATAATTTACTGCAGATTCAAATATGAATTCCAATCGTCGAAAGAAATATGGTCATTTGCAGTTGATAGCATAATGACAACAAAGGTGTTACATTGCTTATTTCTGTAACAGACACAATATTTATGACACAGAATGTCTGCGAATTTCCAGCCCCCCACTGCAGTGCAGTTGAACACTTCGCCTTTCTTGGGTGTTAAGCGGCGTAGGTTGGTGGTTTGTTACGGACGTTTCAGCCTGTCGACCCCACCTTCAGAATATGGGACCGATATGTTGTACCGAAACGTCAAAAACCAGTACTATCTTACGTGTCGTAACATCAATTGAAAGCAAAGGCTTCATATGTAACCTAAAATGAAACTTTTACATATATTCCTTTGGAATTTTATAATAGTGAAAACAAATCGTGGCACTTCAGCCTTGGTTTATCAGAACGTGTAGTTATTTTATCGATGTAAAAATTCTGCAATTGATTTTTCAAATGTTTCGCTTTGGTAATGTTGCTTACGTCAGATATATTTAGTTTACTAAAAAGGCAAGTGCATGAAGATTGTAAATGTTTGCATTGAAGTCATATCTTGGTATTCCAAATATGAATGGTCTTTACAGTACGGTGCGGATGCAGGAGTAATGATGATAATTAATAATAATAATAATAATTATTATTATTATTATTATAATTTTATATTACGTTTTCTTTATGATGGGTTATTTAAAGTGGTTGCGCCTGCCCCGTATGGAATTGACGTGAAATTTGTACAGGTTTGACAAATTTAAAATTCACATTTGACTTGTGTGTGTGTGTGTGTGTGTGTGTGTGTTTACATTCGGAACTAAATGGAACATTTTACTGCATTTATTCATGTGAGTTTGCGTCCTGAAACAAACCAGTCTAGCTGAAGTCGTTTATCAGTCCATAACAACCGCTACGCATAGTTGTCAAATGCGACATTTTGGATGTGGTGTTCCGACCTGAGAATGTGTTCCTTTACGCTTCCGTAAGACTAAATCCTTCCTTTACTTTTCACCTCGTACTGTATGTACACATAAACAGCCAAACACAACTTGCATATCTAATAAAAACCTCAGCTTTGCTTTCTGTTAGTCATCAAAGGCTAAGGAGCATTTTAAAGATTCAGGATTGATTGTTATATGGCTTACATGAAAACCCGAATTATTTAGCTGGCGTTTTTTAAATAAGTCGTGTTACTTTGATATTTTTATTCTTTGTTAATTTTGTTTTCAGAAGTACATTTAGATTCCTCGACTGTAATTATAGTATTCTCAGATCTGATTATGCCTTTGTACAAATATCGTGAAATTCATTAAAGCCTGCAATCATTTTTGGTTAATAAAAATTATGAATTTTAATTAAATTCACGATGTTATTTGTACAAGGGCATAATAATATCTGACATTATCCAGAATGTTAAATTTGTGGGATGATACAAGGATCGTGCCTGTTTTGAGCAAGACGGGACAGTTTGTTACAAAATTCAAGGCGAATACGTTTTAGGAAGTCCAAATGTACCTCTAGGCTAAACTCCAAGATTCCTTTGTTCTGGTGTATTGGGCCTTGGAGTTCGGTAAATTTTAATAGACGTTTCGGAGTATCCTTACCATTTTCTGGGTTTAGAGGGTATTTATGGCACATAAAGGCCTTATTTCCATGTTTGTTTATTGAGGAAATAGTCTCAATTTATTACAAAATATAACTTATAAAAATAGTATTGTGGATAAAAAAGTAGTCTTTGACTCGAAAGCAATGAACATGAAATCTGTATTGTGATTCACGTATCTTCTTTTAGCCGTGTAACGAACGCATCAAAATTACCTTGCGTTTTAGTTACATAACGTTAAATTTCACCCTGTAACAGGCCAGGTAGGCCCTGACAGGCAGCAGGGGTATGTTATACATGTAAAGACTTTAATGTCCTATAGATTACGTGCTGCTATATCAGATTTGTTGACATTTAGGGCAGCTGTATGTTAATAGGGAATTTGAAAATTGTGTTATGAAGCTTAATTTAAAATTAACTATGGTACTACATAAACTATCAAAGTTCATATGGTTTTGCTATTTTGGAGTTTCTTACCGAGATGTTATGGAGAATTTGTATTTTTAAATTATACTGCTATGTTGATTTGCAAGTTTGCGGAGGAGCTGCTTATCTCTATCCATGAGTTCAAAAAATTAGATTAATATCTGTCCAAACACAACAATTCTGTTATATAGAACTACATGTTTCGACTTATCTCAGGTCATCCTCAGGTTCACAGTTGGCCTTTGAAACGTACTGAGGAAGAAGTGTGCTGGTACATCCATAAAACACAATTTAGTTTATTACATTTTTAAAAAATCTTATGCTCTTGGATAGGAATAGTAAGTTAGATAGAGGTTCTACCAAATTCTTAGAATTATTGTTCGCAGCTTTACAGGTAAAGAAGTGCAGTCTGTACACACTACTTGTGAAAGCTGTGTTAGAACCTGTACCCACACATACTGTTCCTGTTTGACCATAATTTTAAAAATTTTGAAAAGTTCAGTTGTGTTTTACTGACTTACGTAATGTATATATCTTCCTTAATATGTTTTAAAGAACAGCCGTGAATCTGAGGATGGCCTGAGATAGGTCGAAACAAGTAGTTCTATATAATAAATGTAATATAGTTGTGTTAAGGTAAGTACTAATGTAAATTACGACAAAATAGGCAGCATATGAGCGTCCCCCTTTACAAACCTTGCCCCTGTTTTCAGCTATTACATTTCTTGAAAGTAAGAACAATTTTATGAGTGACAGATCGCAAATGCCACTAAAGTAAATTTTTTATCTATTTCTGTACCCTGCACACCATCCACATGGTGGCCCCAAATTTTTAATTTAGTTTGAGGGAGTACTGTCCTTGAATATGGTCATTGGCTTTTATGATCGGCAGATTTACTTAGTCCACAGAGCATAGTTCCTGAGAAGCTAGTAGTTCCTCAGCTAGTTGAGAAATTCCCCTCATGGAATCCAGAGGTTCATTCCCGTATTCACAAGAGCCAACCAACTGTCCGTATCCTGAGTCATATTAGTCCAGTCCAAGCCACCCTATGCTATTTCTTAAAGATCCATTTTAATGTTATCCTCTCATCTACGCCTAGGTCTTCAAAGTGATGTCCTTCCCACAGATTTCCCCACCAAACTTATAAGTTCCGCATGGCCTGCCCTTCTCATTTTTGATTGGTTCACCTAGAAATCGTGGAATTTCTCACTACACATTTCTGTTCTGTTCTTTGCTGTCCCCTCCATCTTATGCCCAAATATTTTCCTCAGTATCTTATTCTCGAACACCCTCTTCCTAAGTTTCTCCTTCAGTGTGAGAGACCAAGTTTCGCAGCCATACATAACAAAAAGCAAAATTATAATTCTGCGTACTTTATTTAATCTTTATGTTTTTGGATAGTAAAATTGATAAGACACGATTCTGGACAAATGGTAGATATTTCAGCCATTCGTTTGTGCGTTACACTAAAAAGAGATCACGTGATCAACACAGCCAGGGCTTTAATAGTCAAATTCCTCCACTGCGCACATAATTTTTCACTGCCGTTTCCACGTAAGATCAGCAACGGAAACTCTCCTGACTGAAGTCAGCCAAGTCCTAACTGGCATGATTACTTAGGCCATGAAAATCTTAACTTTTATTCTGGGAATTCTGTGTTCGAATCTCCGTCCGTACACATTCTCTCAGTTTTCAGTCTTTTTCCACAGCTTGAAGCAAAAGCCGTGACATTAGAAATCGACCATTTCCTTACTTATTCTCTCCTGTTTATCGTTCACCAGTCATGTCATAGTTTGATATGTCACAGATGTACAAATTTGGCAACAGTATAGGGGCCACCCCGAAATTTTAGGCGCCAGAAGGGTAACAGGAAAGTTCCACACTGAGGATCCACAAGCAATACGCGCCACGCTCCAACGTTTATCCGCCATGGCAACCTGGAACACTGGATTTCTCTAAAGCAGAGTTTCCCAAACCTTTTTCAATGGACGAACCCCTAAAATAATTGTTCACATTCTGAGGAATCTCTGCCTATAAAAACGAAAAAAAAAAGAGATGTAGATCTTAGCGAACGGGAATTAGTATCCTAGAATTCCCAAATATTTGACAAATATTCTTGCGACATTTCGAGCTATATTTATAATTTTTTTCAGCATTTCAAATAATTTATGTATTCCACTTTTTGCGGAACTGCTAACAGTGTTCTGCAGAACCCTAGGTTTCCGCAGAACACTGTCTGAGAAACACCTGTCTAGAGTAGCCGACACATTGGCTACAGCAACGTCCATCCCGATTACGAACAGGTTATTTGTTGCCCGTAAAAAATAAAGGTCATTGGCAGAAACGTGTGCCCCTTTCTTTAACATTAAATAATGTACATTCTGTTTTCGCTGTTCTGAGATGTTACGCAGCGCAGATTGGCAGTTACCGACGTTTCGGGAGAAACTATTGGTCTCATCTTGAGGAATGTTTGACTCTTAAAGATAAGACCCACAGAATGTCCCGAAACATCGGTAGTGAACTACAGCTCGACTCAGCGTAACATCCCAGAAGAGCAAAGATTTCATTTACACCGCGGCGAAAGCCTCAACTCACCAAACTTGCAATTTGCCACACTCTTTGCCTCTCATTGCTCGAAAACCAATTAACCTTTTAAAGCCTAGCGGTAACTTTATATACGACCAGGTTTAACATTAAAAAATTCTACGTGGTGCCCACATTGCGTTTATGTGTTTTGTACGGATCTCAGAACAAACAGCAACTTTTGCCTTATAAAACATTAAGAGACTGGTTTTTATAACCGAAGTGGAGAGTGTTTACAGCGCGGTACGCACTGAGTCCTTATATAAAACATACGCTTCGTCTTTAAAGGGTTAATTTCATAAAGAGCGTAATTTAATGTTCTTTTAATGGACACGTACTTCGTTCTCTGTGAGGTAGGAGGGGAAGTTTTGCATTTAGTTAGTAACTATCAGTCTCAGCAAGGTTTAGAACCGCTTCACTCTTATCCTTGCCATTTCCATGTCTTGAAATTTGCACTTGACAGGTTTTCTGCGACCGAAATTTTATGACCTTCTTTGAAAGACGTCTTTTCAATGCCGACCCCCTGTGTCGCCACTTCTAGATGTCCTTGAATTTCTCCTTAAGGTGTGTTACTTGTTTTTGTCATGGTCCTGAAAATTCTCCTTTCTATTCTCATTTTCAGAAATTCTGGGAATTCACATTGGGATTTCTTGTTTTCCTTTCTCATTGCTCACCTTTCCTGTACTGTCTCTTCTCCCCACACTGTTTTTACCATGAAGATGGAAGCAATTCTTTCAATAAAGTATTTGTAAATATTCAGCATATTTTATGTCATACCTCAGGAAGCGTCAACCTGTAACACTGGACCTATAAAACTTAACAGTATTTAAGGTTGGTTTGTTTCCATTACTTGGAGTCATTTCTCTAAAAAGTCAGGTGTAAGTGGGAGTACCACACAAGACAATCAGAAATTTAAGAGGGGATGTTATACAGTGCGTAAATACCAATAAACTTGCGAGTAGATTATTGGTATTCCTGTTGATTAATTTTGAATGGTCTGTGAACTGTGAAAAACCTGGTGTTAGGCACAGCACCCCACGTGTCATACTGACTCAACCAATAAACTTCAACTAAATTCAAAAGCACTAATCACCAACAAATGCACAGAGAGAGTTTTATCATCAACACTCCTACATGTTTCGACCCTGCTGTGTCATCTTCAGGGAGAACTTTTTTTTATCTTTACACTAAGGTTGCACTTTATAGTTGAGTGAGGTGTGCTGCTGACTGTGTACTGGAGGCGTGAACTCTCCGCGGTCCCCACCTGCAGGCACATTCTCAGTCAAATATAAATTGCAACATTAGTGTAACGATAACAAAATGTTCTCCCTGAAGATGAACCAGCAGGGTCGAAACATGTAGGAGTGTGTTACGATTGATGATAAAACTCTGTTTGTGCATTTGTTGGTGATCAGTGTTTTTGTATAACATAGTGCACGGACATGGAACACATTAAATATAAACTAAGTTATTAGTTATAGTGTTACCGTGTTCCTGAGTGTGATGTAACCAGCTTCAGAAGAGAACAAGCCTGGTCAGCCTTTTATGTGGTGTGGCGAAATTCGGCTAAATTTGGTCTACATGCGTACAACGTGAAATTAAATACAGCGAAGAAAGAATTAGTATACATAAAATATGTGTAATTTTACCTTTGTTTTTCTATACATCATTTACAATAACAATATAAACAAAAGAACACGAAAATATTGTAAAAGTATGAAATTCACCACCTTGACTAGGATGTTGCTATTGGCAAATTCGTAGAAAATGAATTAATCCTGTAATGCGCTTCCTCAAACAGCACATAAGATTTCAAAACTTTGGGCGTTCTATCTCAGCTTGGAGAGGGAAAGGGCTAAGGGGTTAGTTCTCATTTCGAATTTCTTAGCGGGCAAAATAACGCCGGGTCGTAGTCGAAACTTTGCGCGCGGGCAACATTTTGAACGCGTGGTACGTATTGAGCGACCCTGGTTGGGAAGATAAGAGGCATATCAGTAAATCGGTGCAAAAATAAATGGTCTCGCATCCCAGAACAGGGTATTTTGTAGGAAGGGGTATTATTTATGGTAAAGATGGACATTCCCTCCTGTAGATGTATTATTTTCAGTCAACAAAAATTTAGGAAATTAAATTACAATTAACATGATCCACTGAACTGCCTTCAGACCTCAGTACTGAGAAGGTTCAAGTAACCCTCAGGGGCCGCAGACGCCACAATTTACTGTACCTTTCTCTCGACGCCAATTCCAGTTCCCAATAACAGCCTTCCCGGCGCCCACTCCTGCCCAGACAAGAGAGCAGCGCCAAGAAGAACTTCTTGCCGCTAGGCAAATGGATGCATTCACAGTCAACACAAATTGGAATTGTAATTTCTTATAAACCAGTGAAACCACCTGCATTCACATAAAAACCTTTGCGTACGTTGTATGAACACGATGCTAGGGATTACTTTATGTACGACCAGGTGTAACGTTACATTATGTACGACCAGGTGTAACGTTACTTTATGTACGACCAGGTGTAACGTTACTTTATGTATGACCAGGTGTAACGTTACTTTATGTATGACCAGGTGTAACTTTACTTTATTTACGACCAGGTGTAACGTTACTTTATGTACGACCAGGTGTAACGTTACTTTATGTACTAGGTGTAACGTTACTTTATGTACGACTAGGTGTAACGTTACTTTATGTACGACCAGGTGTAACGTTACTTTATGTACGACCAGGTGTAACGTTAAGTCAGGCAATGCACTTACAGCATCATATTGAGGATGGTTCACTTAACGGTTTTTGCCGTGGAAATTTTAAGTGTTACGTATTCTGGGCATCTGTTTGTGACCTTAGTTATACAGCATGCAAAGCGCATGTGCCGTATTATATTGTCATCTGTGGTCTGTCTGGCTGTACCATATTTTTCGACATTTTGTAAACGGCACGATTTTTGGAAGAAAGTTGTTGAAGATAAAATGTTTTTTATTTTTTTCACAACTTTTGTCCGAACCATTTCTCATTATAGGAAAAATTCAGTGAAATATAAATGTACATAGAGTTGCATGTAAAGTGCCCTTTATTCTGCTCCTATTTTAATGGAACTTGAATTTTCTAGACAGATTTTCGAAAAATACTCGAATATCAAATTTCATAAAATCTATCCTTCTATCCACGGGGTGCCGGGTTGTTTTTCGGACGGACGGACGGACATGACGAAGCTAATAATGGCTTTTCGCAATTTTGAGAAGCCCCTAGTAACACTACACTCTGGCCACAGCATGTAGTTGTGTGTTTTGTATGGGTCTCAGAGAAAACAGCAATTACTTTCCTAAGTGTATGTCAACTTACTGATTTTTGTAACTGAGAGGAATTTTGTTTACTGCGCGGTACGATTTGCCTTTAAATATAATTCATGGCTGAAGCGTTTGGTCGTCGACCTCTTGCCGCGAAGGCCCTGGTTCGATGCCGGGTAAGAACATGTAATATTTATTGTAGACAAAGTGGCACTGGGACAGGTGTTTATCCGAATGTACCTGTTCTTCCGTATCAGTATCATTCCATTGCTTCATACTCGTCTTTATTTACATGTTTCTTTTACCAGGACAAACGTGCGAAGCGTGTGAATGTTTCAAAAAGCTGTGCTTTTTCGGAAATCGGGAAAAATTGGATAGAAGAGTACTTTATCTTAGTCTTTAAACCGTTGAATAACCAAATAGTTAAGAAACCGCTTCCCTGAAGATTAATACGTGATATGTAGCGCAGTTTATTCTTGAAGATGAATTTACCGTGTTTGCAGTAGGTTCCTCTGAAACGTCCGTAATCGTGCCACGCTACAAGGAATTATATCCCAGAAGACAGTACTCTTCATAGTGCCTCCGTGGAAGTCAAAATTTCGAAATTTGTGCACGTTGAATATGAACAGTTATCGTAACTCCATTACAGTTAAGCAGTGCTGTGGACATAGGAGCATGAGACACTTCATTATGTCATGAACAGTTGCCTTGCCCTGCAGGTGGTAAAGGAATTTTCGTTTTGTGGAAGTTGCAGCTTTACTGAACGGCCCACTACTGGATCTTACCCTGAAACTAAACCCGTCTACCCCGTCACAACATTGTAGTTAACCCCATCTATTATTTGGTCTAACAAGACATCTTTTGAGGTATTGCAACAAATATTTTAAAAATTGTTGTATTTTCTCATTAATCGGGTAATCAAATCGAGAAGAATGAGATGGGCGGGGCATGTAGCACGCATGGGGTAAAAGAGAGGTGCATGCAGGATTTTGGTGGGGAGACCTGAGGGAAGGCGACCACTTGAGAGACCCAGGCATAGATGGTAGGATAATATTAAAATGGATTTCCAAGAAGTGGGATGGGGGCATGGACTGGATTGAGCTGGCTCAGGATAGGGACAGGTGGCAGGCTGTTGTGAATGCGGTAACGAACCTCCGGGTTCCATAAAATGCGGGGAATTTGTTGACTAGCTGAGAAACTGTTAGCTTCTCAAGAAGGCCTCTGCTCCATGGAGTTATATTTTCGCAGCTTTGAGCGTAAAAACTACCATGTTTTTGTATGTGATACCGCATGTTTCTGGGGGATCCCCCTCCACATTTAGGATACAAAAGAAGGCATAATTCTGTTCTTAAGTTTCCAGTCAAATTCAGGCAGCTGGTTATTCCGATACTTGGGTATGTACCTACCAAACTACACGGAGTCATAAGGCCTCAGTAATTGGACCTCCAGGGTATTGCGTCATTAGGTAACGGACTGGACTTCCGAGGAATCTTAGTTGTATTCCCAGCCAGGTCAAAATATTCAATACTTTTTTAAAGACGCAAAGGCCGCCATGGGGCCCACCCACTCGACATATGGGAAGTTTTCCGAGGGAAAAAATCAGCCAGGGCGTGAAAGTTTCCTGCCACTGATTCAGATGACTCCTTAAATTAGTGGGTCATACGTCGTGACTCAGGGGTACTGATTGCTTGATGGTGCCTCTGTTACTGTTTAAACATGACCTTTAAACTGACCTAACTCTGTATAAATATAGACCTTGTAATTTCAAGTAAGCCATGGTGATCAGAGTTACTTCGACGTATGTTGAAATTTGTGTTCGTAAGATTTTATCACTCCAGGCGGAGATGTATGGAGACATTTTAAAAATGGAATCAATCCCTTGGTGCTGTGACATTAATATTGAAATATATATATATATATATATTACCGTAAAAAGCAAGACACAATTTTAATATCATCAATAAGTGCTACATGTTTCAGCCCTTCAGAATTTCATCAGGCAATAAAGTACATTGTTTAAAACATAAGTAAGTATGCATATAGAAATTTTAAAATTTGTGAGATCTCACAAATTTTAATTTATACATTAGCATTTATTTTAATACTTCATGTTTTAAATTCTTTTGTTTGATGATGCGGCCATGTCTAGCTGTGACAGTTCTAATAGCATCCATCCCCTTGTGCTGTGACATTAATACTGGCATATATATTACCGTCAAATAACAAACTTTAATGACTTGTAATAATAAAAGTCCGTTGTGTTTTACGCCAATGTATGCCAATATTAAGGGAAACGTTTGTTTATATGACACTGGTGCATTAGTAATTAGATTGCTCAACAGAGACCTACTCTGTGGTTTCCGTCCGCGGTCAAGTTTGCGTTTTAGTGTTTAAAAATCCTGCCAACTAGAACCATGTTCCTGATTACGATTAATTGTAATATTTTGTAAATATGTTAAGTTTGATCTTAATTTGGCCGGCATGGGTATTTGATTTATTCAGGTTTATAACGATCACTTTAAAATTCAATGTTTCTGCGATGTTATGCAGTGTTGATTGGAAAATATTCACTTCTTCACCAATCTTATGAACTTACACGGCCTAATGTCCCAGAACAATTGCATCTAAGAAGGGTAAAACTTATATCTCTGTTATAATTTGTAATTCTAACAAGACGATATATTGATGCGCGGTCGCGTAGCCATTGTTACCGTGGAAAAGCCATAAATATTACATGTTCTGAGCGTGTGTCTGTAGTCCTAGTTACGCAGCATGCAAATCTCATATTTTCTGCGCCATATTGTATTGACATCTGTGGCCTATCTGGCTGTACCGTATTTTTTCACGTTATCCCTTAAAAGTCACGATTTCCGGAAAAATGTTTTTGAACATAAAATATGTGTTTGATTTTCTCTTCAGCTTTTATTTGTAACATTTCTTAGTCTAAGAAGATCTCAGCAATATATTATAATAAATGGGGTCTTCAAGTAAAAAATCGTAATTTAATGAAACAAATTTTATCGACGTATTTCGCAAAATACTCAAATGTCAAGTTTCATGAAAATCCGTCCAATGGGACCCGAGTTCCATGCCGACAGCCAAGATTAGCTAATAGGCGCTTTTCGAAATTTTGTGAACGGGCCTAAAAATCGAAGAAATTGAGCTTCTGGGAGTTTTATAGAAGCTGCATGTAGGAAGATGAATTAAAAGTTTTTTCCTTCCAATGACTCCGCATTTTCTCATCATTTATGACTATATTTCCAAAGGAACGTTATTCCTCCATTCTCAGTCTGTGCATCTTCGAGACTGCTGGTAATATGAATTGCGTCTTTGCAAATATCACCAATCTCTAACATTTGTGATTTTTCAAATGCCAGTTATTTTAGTAAGGAAAATTGATGGTGGTCCACGGACTGCCAGTTTCACTTGAATGGTGTTTGAAACATAAACCTTACTCCCAGTAGTTTTTCCACGTTGTGAGTTGCTACAGAAATTCTGGGAATATTTTTACCAGAAAATGAAGCTGTGATTGGACAAATCTGGAAGTGAATATACATTCATCACGCAGTGTATCTTGTGGTAGGTCCATAACCTTCCAAAGCGAGTGTATCTAGTGCTTCCTCTATCAAATTACAGTACCCTTTCCTTACGGTCACCCCATAACTGATTACCTCTTCCACTTCTTCTCATTTCTACAATCTTCTATATCATGTTTTAAAATGCAGTTTCAGCACAACATCTGACCAGTCAAGATGTAATTTGTGATGGACGGGTCATATAGCACGTATGGAAAATATGTGAGATGCACACAAAATTTCCGTAGGAAGACTCCATTTGGGATACGTATATATATATATATGTATATGTATATATATGTAGATGAGTAAATGGTGAAGGTTAAGTTGACCATTTGCGGGACAGTGGCGCACATAGGGTTGTGGAACTAATACGTGTATTTGCCTCTGGCTCTAAATGGAGGTGTGATCAGCTTCACACTCCCGTCGCTTTACTCGCGAGGAAAGCGTCCCGCCCGCCGGTTCCCACTGAGAGGGACCGCCGTTATTTCAACAGCTTCTGGACGATTTGGAGAAGTAAAGACCCCATGCTCCTGCCGGGAATCCTAAGAGCCTTCTGCGGTGCTACAGCCCGTATTCTAGGCGCCATACCAAGAGCTCTTCCATCTCCCATTTGTATAAGAAGGGACAATAATATGAGTTTGTGGGTTGGATTCAGCTGGCTCGGGATAAGCTCCAGTGACTGGTTCTTTTAAAGGTCGTAATGAAAACTGGGTTCCAAAAGGGGGCCGCCAGTTTTCTGGGCTCCAAAAGGGGGCCGCCAGTTTTCTGGGCTCCAAAGGGGGCCGCCAGTTTTCTGACCAGCTAAGCAAGAATCAGCTCAATGATTGTTGCCGGTCGACGGTTTGATGCTGTCTCCCTGCGCTTATCAGAGCCAACGCACCCAACTGCGGCAGGTAGGCTATTCAGGGTCGGCCATCGATCATAAACGGGCATTCACGTGCTTTAGTCATTGTCACAGAAATTCAATAGACCGAGAATTCTATGGGGCGGTACAGTGACATGGATGAAGTGAAGAGTTTTTCAAGCCGAAAGGCGTTTCAGCAGGATTAAACGAGCAAGCATGGCTAAACATTAAGTGATATTAAAATGCATGCAAATATGGTTTCTGAAACGTCTGGGATTTGCGACGGCCTAACCTAGCAGGGCTTGTGTTATCTGAGTCTCTCGTGGTGATGACTGGGTAATTCTGACTTGTGGTCTAGTTAGGAACTTCGCGACCACCTTACGAGTAGAAGCATCAACTTCCGGAAAGTCAGTAAATTTTTATCAAGAAGCGTGGGCCGGGATAGCGTAGTCTGTATAGCTACTCGCTACGGGCTGGACAGTCCGGGGATCGAATGCCGGTGGAGGTGAGATTTTCCCCACCCGTTCAGACAGGCCCTGGGGCCTACCCATCCTCCTGTGCAATGGGTGCCGCTTCTCTTTTCCGGGAGTAAAGCGGCCTCGGCAAGGAGTTGCACCGCCCACCACATCTAGTAACAAGGTTAAAGAAAGAGTAGAGGTATAAATCTACTCCCCCTCCGGGACTTCATGGCCTGTTCTAGGGTGAAATTTAACTTTACTACATGAGAAGCAGTTTTTTATGTCATCTTTTATTATAAAAAGAATGACGTAATTTTCCTTAAAGTAGGTACGAGCTGTGTCAGGATATAGTTCAGTATTGTGACTAGATACGGGCTGTGCCAGGATATAGTTCAGTATTGTGACTGGATATGGGCTGTGTCAGGATATAGTTCAGTATTGTGACTAGATACGGGCTGTGTCAGGTTATAGTTCACTATTGTGACTAGATAGGGGCTGTGTCAGAATATAGTTCAGTATTGTGACTAGATACGGGCTGTGTCAGGATATAGTTAAGTATTGTGACTAGAAACGGGCTGGACCATCGACAGTCATGGCTTCATTTCCGTTAATAAAACCAACATTTTGCCTACTCGAAACTTCCATTTCGGCTCTGAAGACCACACAGCGACCTCTTTAAAGGATACCTGGGGCTTTTAACCCCAGGTAAAGAAGCTGGAGAAACGCCTATCTAGAGCAGAGGTTAAAAATGTATATCAATGTGCCGCCACTCCCCCATACGCCTTCTTGACTTGCGCAGAGGCTTGACTTTTAACTTTACGAACTTAAGGCTGTACTGCGTTGCTTGATGGGTGTCATCACGTTATGTTTCAATAGTCTAGCAATAAGCAGTCAAATTACCGTCTAACTGAACTGCATATTTTATATTATTATAGGTAAGCTACGTGTTTCGGCTCCCTTGGACCTTTATCAGGCTCTTGTGTAGAGTTTTTAAAATAAAGAGGAGTGTGTGAGTGATTAACCTTTTAAGGCCTAGCGGTAACTTTACGTACCACCAGACTTAAAATTAAAAAATTCTACGTGGTGCCCACATTGCCTTTATGTGTTTTGTACGGATCTCAGAACAAACAGCAACTTTTGCCTTATAAAAAATTAAGAGACTGGTTTTTATAACCGAAGTGGAGAGTGTTTATAGAGCAGTACGCACTGAGTCCTCATATAAAACAGATACGCTTCATCTTTCAAGGGTTAATATGGCTCAGAATGGGGAAGACGGTTTCCTACTTTCATACGATACGATTTTGCACCTTCGTGTATTGTGAGGGATATTTTGACCAGCTGACGATGGCGTCTTAACGGAGACTTCCATGGAATTCAAGAAGTTAGGATGTTTGTTACTGTAAAGCTAGGGTGTGCGTACCCTGTTTCAGGTGCTTCCTATGATCAGCCACGTAAACACTTCTAGGAAACCATCCGCTTTACAACCTCTCAATCTCTGAACAATGCAAACACTTCCAAGTCTCCCGTTTGTACACGTTAGCTACATTTAACATAAAACCAGTTATGTAGGATTCCAGGTTTTCAGTGAGGCGACTGATGAGCACTGGTCGCAGGTAGTCCAGCAGATAGTTATCAGCGTTTCCAATTATTCTATTGCCTCCATCTTCAGGGCTGAAACATTGAAAGTCGTCATTATACCAAAGCCTGAAAATTGAGTGACATCATTTTAAAAGGCTTTTGGCATCAAAAGACTCACATTAATTTGTAATGCAATTAAAACCATCGAATATTTTTATTGAACAAAAGTTTTCAATGCCTTTTGCGGCACTCTTTCTTATAATGAGCGAGAATAATCCAATCCACACCCACATATTCTGTTTAGTGTTATCCACAAATCTACATCCAATTCTTCCAAGTTTCGCTAGGTTTTTCGGCCGACATTTTGCATGCATTTCTCATTCTTCTTACGTGCTGCATGTCCATTACTGTTATTCTCTGCGTCTAACGATTACAGACCCTGAAGGCTGTTCATGCAGCACGCGCTATCCCGTCACTTACCTCTAAATCACTGCCTTCTTGGATGTGATGCCTTGTGTTATCTTCAATGGACATTGAAGTTTTAGAAGAATCTCCTGTCTTCTTTCTTTAGCCTTAAGATGGCACAAACTGTTTTCAAAATATCGCATAAAAAACGGTATGCCTCCTGCACTGATATTTATTGCTACATGCACTGTTAACAGTCTAACACGCACCGTTTGGAGGATGTTTCAATATTACTGCTGTGAGGTATAAGTAGTTGCAATGTGTCTTAAGGCACCGGAGTTAGACCAATATAATGGGAATCTGAAAACAATTGGACTGTCGTGTAATGATGTACTATATTTATGGGAACAGTCTACGGAACAGATCACTTAGTGGGACGAGGCGTTTGAGGGTATGATATTAAAAAGGATCTACGGGAATATGTGGAATAACAGGATTGAACCGGCTTAGTATTTTGCCACGTTGACAATTCATCTTATCTTGGCACAGCTACCACATATCAAGTCTTGACTGGATTGCTAAGATAGATTGAAAGAATGACTGTTATCAACATTTCTCCCTTTATTGCTTCCTGTTTTGTTCTTCTTGAACCATATTTCTAACGAGTTTCTATTTTTCCTCTTTCATACTCCCTACTATTTTTTTGCGTTCTTTCTCATCTCACTGTCCCCATTTCTATATATTTTTTGCTCTAATCTTGCTCATTATCTCTCCCGTCTTCCTTCCTCTTGTCTCGCCCCTCGTCACTTATTCAGTATCTCATCTTGTACCAGCTTTCTTCCTGTCTCTTTTATCTTATTCTCTCATATTGTTATTCCATTATCCTAGTCTTTACCATGTTATGTTATTATTTGTCCAAGTACAAGGGCTTATTGATTACCAAAGAGGCCCCAGATATTTCACTTTCTTTAATTCGGGCCCGTTTTAGAGTCCTAAAGGGGTTAACATATGAGGCCATTGAAGATTCCAACCCCTTTTTCCTCTTTATGGCCCGATGAAAGTGGCTTCTAGAAATAACTTGTACGAGGCTGGAGGGAGTGGTTGGCCGTGACCTACGCCAAGAGAGTTGTTAGGGAGGAAGGCCAGGACTTGTGACGACACAGGCAGCCATGATGGTACAATCGATAAAGTGCCTGCTGTAACAGCACTACAAACAAGGAGGAAGGAAAAACACTGCCACGAGTAGTGAATGTGTCAGGAATTCTGTTGCTTGTTTTCAATTTTGGGGGGCGTTCATTTCAACAATGAAGGCGTGGGTTTGATTCTCAGAATAAGGGAGGTGTACTCACGCTAACGATACGAGAACATACCGCAAATCTCTTTGTAGTTATTTTTTCATACTACATTGCTGGCAAAAAAGCATTGAAAATTGTATAACCAGGACTTCGTAATTCGTATTATTCACCCGACATTACCCCAATCCATTTAAAATAGCATTGGAGGGGGGAGGGAAGTGACATGAGCAGGAGGTATATACACCCCAAATTTCATTCAAGAAACCTTTTTGAAAGAATTATTTGTGGGAACTAAGCATAGATGCGAAATATTTAAACGAATCCAATAAGAGGGTGTGGGATGGATTATTCTGGCCCGCTATTGGAGTTGGTTTTACGCACATAACATTGTAACAAATTTTCGGATGTCATAACATTGTGGACGTGCTCATGTCTTTAGAAACTGCGCCAAGAAATGGCATGTCTATGGGTAACTTTTAAATTGTTGAGAGATACTTCTGCTTAGAATTGGGTTCATACTATAAGGCCCATTGTTGTCGAATGATACACCTGTAAGGAATGGTGAAAAGTTGTCTTGGCCTTATTTGAGGTGCTGTACCAACATCTGCCTGAAAATGACCCAAGTAAAACTGAGAAAAAACTTATCAAAAGTAGGCGATCTCTGGGCTCGAACCCGGGACTTCTCCAATATCAAGCAGATTTGTTTTCCTATTCGATTACCACCATCAGTAATTTCTGTTGAGGAAAGTAAAGAACAGGGTCATCCCATATGGGATTTGTGGTGGACAGAATGGTAACGCATCACGTTTTCATCTGAGTGCTTCAGTTTTCTCTTGCCAGTATAATTCTACCAGTGTCACACGCTCATTTCATCTACCATAGAAGCCGAGATAGTATCATGACTAGGATACCGACTTGAGGGCACTGGTTTGAATCCCGACAGGTAAAATAAATTATTTGCTCTTTCTAAAGGACGAGACCGATTTTTGGGCCCACCCATCCTCTTGGTCAATGGGTACCGGAGGTTCCTGCACCAGGTGGTTAAGCGGCTTAGGCATGAAATTGAACAGTGACCTCCATCCGCTGCTGAAGTTAAGAAAGAGTGCAGCTATACTGCTTCTGAATAGGCGTTCATGGCGTGAACATGGTCAAGTTTAGCTTTTATCACAGAGGCTGTTTAAACTTGATAATTGCGGGCCTCTTCAAACAAAACACTTCACACTTTACACTTAACACTACAAATGTTTTTCATTTCCCCAAATCTCGGATGAGGGTGTAAGTCCAGCAACATTAGCGCTTCGGATTGCCTTCATAGCCCGGAGTTCAATTACCATACATTTTTGAATGGACAATGGAGTAAGTCCATGAAGGGAAGCGGTAAATAGGAAGTGCATTTTATGTATTCCACATGAGATAATGTTTCATATATGTTATACCTTTTGACATTAATATTATATAACGACGTTCGCCATGTATTATGATACTGTTTGGCTACTTGTTTTGAACCATACACAATTCAGGGTTAACGTGAGTGCAGTGCCAATTCTACGGGCTGAATAAGGCGGCATAGTGCCTAACCTACGATACGTGTAATTCAGAGTAGTGCCTGTGAAAATCTGGATAACTCAGTGGATTGCCTTGGTAAAGTCTGGATAACTCAGTGCAGTGATATGCAAAAACCTGGATAACTCACTGCAGTGCCTGTGCTAGAACCTGGCTAACTCAGTGCAGTGCCTGTTCTAGAACCTGGATAACTCAGTGCAGTGCCTGCGCTAGAACCTGGCTAACTCAGTGCAGTGCCTGTGCTAGAACCTGGATAACTCAGTGCAGTGCCTGTGTTGGAAGCTGGCTAAATCAGTGCAGTACCTGTGCTAGAACCTATATAATTCAGTGCAGTGCCTGTGCTAGAACCTGGCTAAATCAGGGCAGTGCCTGTGCTAGAACCTGGCTAAATCAGTGCAGTGCCTGTGCTAGAACCTGGATAATTCAGTGCAGTGCCTGTGTTGGAAGCTGGCTAAATCAGTGCAGTACCTGTGCTAGAACCTGTCTAAATCAGTGCAGTACCTGTGCTAGAACATATATAATTCAGTGCAGTGCCTGTGCTAGAACCTGTCTAAATCAGTGCAGTGCCTGTGCTAGAACCTGGATAATTCAGTGCAGTGCATGTGCTAGAACCTGGATAATTAGTGCAATGCCTGTGCTAGAAACTGGATAACTCAGTGCAGTGCCTGTGCTAGAGCCTGGATAACTCAGTGCAGTGCCTGTGTTAGAACCTGGATAACTCAGTGCAGTGCCTGTGTTAGAACCTGGATAACTCAGTGCAGTGCTTATGTTAAAACATGTATAATTCAGTGGTAGTGCCTGTGCTAAAGTCCGGACAACTGGGTATGCTGCCAAAGATAGGAGATGGATAACAACAGATTTCCAAGGAAGGCAAACGTTCCTTCTGGCTCTGGGTTCTACTTAGATCAATAGGCCGTCTGTAGTTTGTCTGGGGGCAAAGTCATCGGGGAATGTTGTTAACACCGTAGTGCCGAAGTTAAGAATGTGTGGAAAAATACTGTAGCTCCCTTTCTCTACAGGGTGATGCTTAAAATTTGAACAACTTTGCGTTTGACCCCGGTGAATGTTTCGCCACACATTTGTTTCAGGAAACATGAAGTTGTTAAAAGTAAATTTTGGTTTGCATAAAAATGAAAGTAGAAATATTTGCTGAATTCTGCACAGCGTCATGTCGGCTTGCGTGTTAGTGGAGGTACAGCTACAAGCATAATTATCCTCAGCACTTTATTGTGGGCAGTTTCACGCTCCAGCTGTTTTACCGCCGGACAAAAACAAAGGTACACATTAGGATGGACTCAGTTCTGGATGCAACAATTGGAGAATCGATAATTCTTGCAAGTTGGAAATGGAAAGCGATTACTTCAGTCCAGCCCATAGTAGGTTTACTGCACCCACTGAGGTATCCCGGGCCCAAAGTAGAAAGGGGGAAAAGAGGCACTGGAAGGAACACACGACGAAGACAAGGAAGTGGGGAGGAAACTGCAAGACTGAGTTTCGATCTGGTAACTTGGGGGGGGGGGGGGGGCGGGGGGCTTAACCTTTGAGACTGCACACGTCATAAGGTCTCAGTATTGGAAGCTGAAGCAGCAGACCTATCCAAATTTTGTTTATAAATTTGCACCGGAATATCCACTCCCACTGGACCGATTTTTATGAAAATTGATATTTGAGTATTTGTACATCTGTCGAGATATTTCAAGTAAAATTACTAACTTGAGGGGTACTTTGACATGAAGACCTATGTACATTTATGATCATACCTCGCTGAATTCGTAGAACGAGAAATGTTTCAGACAAAATTTGTGGAGAAAATCAAAACACATTTTAAATTTAATAAATTTTTCCGAAAAATTTGAGACAATTGGGAAAAATATTGTAGAGCAAGACCATGCGCATTGCATGCTGGGTAACTAACGCTACAGACACGCACTCAGAATATATAATACCTATTGCGTTTTCACAGCGACAATGGTTCTGCGCAAGCGCCTGAGTTTTACGCTTGTATGTACATTGCCTCTCTTGTTAAAGTATTTTCCAAAATTAATGCGCTCGTTGCAAAGTATGAAGTTTTCAATGAGATGACATAGATACCGTTTTCTAGGATATTACACTTTACACTACTGCACAAACTTGCCGACGTTTAGGAGAAACCTGCCTACATTTCGCACCCAAAGATGGAGGCAGTAGGTTCCTCTGAAAGTTTCGTAAAATTTCACTAGTCTACACGACGCCGCCGCTCCAGACGACTGGCTGTAGACTAGACAGATTATGCTTGATAACTTATAAAAGCCTTCATGGCGCCAACTTACAATATTTTACATACCTTGTGAAGAGATTTTGGGTCCCACCCAGACTTCTTACGAATGGCCAAAAGATGCGTTTTCCCCAAAGGCAAAGAAACAAGAATTTGAATCTGACAGTTCAAAATAAATCCATTATGAGCATAAACATTATACGCAGCCATGTTCCACTCTACAATAAACATATTCTCAAGGACCAACAGTGGATTCAGTGGAACACAATTCATTCTGTGTCAATATGTTTCTGCCGAACGGGTAGTAGTCAAGTTTGCAAGAATGGGAGATTAATAAGCAGTTTAGAGTTGACATTAATATCTGCATTCTTTACACTTGTATGTATTGTACATAACGGAATAGAGTTGCGTAATTGTTTTGCAGGGGGGCTGAATTTAGAAAAGTCAATAAAATGATTAGAATTAAAAATTAAAATTAGAAGCTAAAAATCAGTGGAGAGGTATGAACTACTACAGACGGCTTTTCGCGTGCAGTGGTCTCATAAAATTTAATATTTTTCGAAACATGTGGCGTAATTGAATATACTTAAAATTAAAGAAAAGCATATTCTCATGGCAATTGTGTTAAGTTACTCACAATTTACCTTATAAATAACGTATCTTAATGCGAGACTTAGTATGCTGTCGGAAGTTATGATGAAGGTTGGGGTGTTCTGTTTCACTGGGAGAGTGGCGAATGCTTGACACTCAAAGACTAAGGCACCAGGATCCTTCAAATTTCCGGAATAGTTTACCCAGTCACGCAGTCATTAGAAGAATTGTCTATTATTCTCCTTTAATTTGCAAAGCATTAAGCGATTTGATTCTTGATTTTTCATCCTGCCAAGAAACCGCGTCACTCGCTGGGGTCACGATGCTTGATGACTCAAAACTTCACTCCCAGTGGACACTATTCTTCATGACTGTCAAAATGTCACTCCCAGTGGACATTATGCTTCATGCCTGTCAAAATCCCTTCTGACACAGATGTGTGTTATGAAAATTTCTGACCCAAAAAAGTTCATTTCCCCTTGTGTCCGAGAAACATCAATAGCTTTGCAAGGAGCGTGATTTGGGTGTGTAAGAAACACGGGCTAGATGAAGTGTTTCCAAAATTTGCATGCGGAAAACTTGAAGCAAGGTGAAAAACTGAGCGAATTACTTGCAAACAGTACGTTAATATTAAGGCAGAACACGATGAGATGGCGATCCAAATGGGGTCCAGTGATGGGCTTGTGCGACCCATTTTGTGTCCCAAGTTACTCTGTACATTTCTAAATCGTGGTTTCATGTGACCCAGTGGGGTATCCTGCCGGGTTCACGTGATGCGATGTGGAAAGTATTGTGGAATTTTGTGTCTCATCTGGTGCAATTGTGAGTTTTTGTGATGCAGTATCGGGCCGAACTGTGGGTTCTTGTAACTCAATATTGGGTCTAACACCGAGTTTCTCTCACGCAGTATTGGGTCCCATTGTGGGGTTCTTGTAACTGTATCGGTTCCAGTGGTGGGTTTATGTGACTCAGTATGGGATCCACTTGGGTCCGTGTGGGCCAGTATCGGGCCCCGATCACATGACTGAACGCCCTATCGAGTTTCATAATTACAGGGAAGTGTTTTTACAGGCTGAGCATGTGCTACCTTATGTAGGTCTGCTATGTAGTGATTAACCGTGGCCTGGAGTTTCAGGAGACTGGGTAGCTAACTTCTGTACATTTTGCACCGAGACGAGGCTTAGGGTTGTGTAAGGGAGGGTTAGCGATCCACTCCCCATAGGGCAAGAATCTGGGACTCAGAACGTCATTCTATGAATAAAAGAATAGAGTGGCCAGGAAGTGCACATATTGCAGAGGTTAAGAATACGTGGAGTTACACTTCCACTTCTCCCCATATATGTTAATGGCTTGCACAGGGAGTCTGGGTTACAGGACGATAGGTCACTCGGTATATTGTCTAAGCTATTGGGAAGGGAAACAGTAATCTGTTAATCGCTTCCGAAACTACTAATTCACTGGGGCATTATCCTTTACAATTCCTCGGAAACCCAAGAAATTAGATTTTATGGAAACAGAAAATTCACTGCCGTGTACACAAAAGCACACTATTTGTCCCTTTCCTTAGCCAGATCAAGCCAGTCCGTTTTAATACCCTTCCAGATCCCATGTCTTCCCACAGTGCTATCCAATATACTACATGCTTAACTTTTATCACCCCGAAATATCATCTGCTCGATTTGGAGTCCTTAGACACTGAACACAGAACGGGAAAGCTCCTTTGAAACGTCTAGTAGTATCTACCAAAAGACAAGGCATCATGTCTCAGAAGTCATAAATTTTGCTGTAGGACGCATTGACCAACTGAAGACCGAGAAAAAAATTTTGTTCTTATTTACGTAACGAATATGTACACCCCTGGATAAGAAGCAGGTTGTTTGCTGGCTGCCCTTGCTGCTGCTGCTTGCTTTCCAGTGCACAAAAACACCCGCTTCCAGTAACTTGGTTGAAGCCTTATATTTTTGAGCTGAAGCTAGGCCTGGTAACAAAATAACACCCTCTCATGTCATTGACCCAGTTGGTACGAACCCTACGAGAAAGCGGCTTGGGGAGGGTCGTGTACGGAGGGAGTGGCCCTGGTGATGTTTGATGTTCTGTTCCCCAAGGTTACATTATTTACTGTTGGCTGGATAGTGGTGGCCTCTGCTGGCAGAGCGGTAACTTACATTGGAGCACTGATGGTATGGAGGTTAGGTTACTACTGAGAGGGACAGAAAATGAGAGAAATTAAGAAAACGTGTTGAAACCAGGAAACGATAAACAGCTTGAACGGAACTTTGAATTGTCTTCTGCGTTTTGATACCGTAGTTTTGTAAGCAGAGACGTTTCGGAGGAAGATGCTGTTGTAATGCAAGATTTGGGGTACTCACAGCGGTTGGTGTTGAGATTGAAGTCTTCAGGGATATTACACCATTAATAGTAGTAAATACTTAACTGACGTTTTAAGAGGATAATAGATTCACTATCTTTAAAGTTTTAGTGGTCTGGGAAGACTCCTTGGCTTTGAAGATAGTGACGGCATGTCCTTCCAATGGCTGCAGCACTACAAAGTGTCAAAACTGAGGAGACTTGCATATAAACAACAGGCATTCTAGTTCTCATGCAAGATCATTGGCCATCTTCAACACTTTTCAGAAGATCACGCTTCCCCCTTCAACGGTAGAGAGGCTCCTCTTTCTGATGGTCTGATTTCGAGACCAGCTCTTTCAAATGCCCCCTCCCACCTCGATTAGCTTTCTATTTTTGTAAGAACAAGGTTGGAAAACCTATATCAAAGGCATCGCTTGTGTTAGTATCTGTAGCCTTCAACAAATATTCGAGCCATGAAATTAAAATATATGAGATGGGCTGTGCACCCAGCGTGTGTAAGGAAGAGGAAAGGTGCGTACGGGGTTTTACTGGGGAAAAGGTCCCTTTCAGAACCTAGGCGTAGATGGGAGTATAATATTAAACAGGATCTTCAAGAAGTGGGATGGGGGCACGGATTGGATTGAGCTGGATCAGGTTGGTGATAGGTGCCGTGTTCTTGTGAATGTGGCAATGAACCTTCGAGTTCCAAAAAATGCGGGGATTTATTTACTTCTGTTCCATGGAGTTGCGTGTGTTCTATAACACATAGGTGAAAAAGGTATTAAAATTATCTGGAAAGGGAACCAAAGAAAAGAAGGCGCGAGAAGGAGAAGATAAAGAACGAAAGAATATAGACGTATTTGCAGGCGACTCTTCCGTGATTTGTTTAGGGGCCTGAATGCTGCGGACACTTTTGTACTTCGTGACAAAACGATATAGTTTATGACTACGAATTAGGACTATGGATTATTGATAGGTTAATGGAAAGAGCAGAAATGGCGGCCATAAAAACAGCGGGAAACAAATTGCAGTCGGTATTGCTGCCCGACCTTGCCAGAACATGTTGCTCAGTGCGAATATTCAAATTTTTCCTCTTGGGCTGTAAGGTGAAAGTGATCTGTGGGAAGAACTTCGAGAAACTAGCTACAGATGGACCCCGTAAGCAGCCCAGGTGAATATTGCCGTGCTTATAATTGTGTATCTTCAGCTTGATTGCTAAGGATACCCATCTTTTTACGACGGTACTGCTAAGTCCAATTATCCGGATTAATTGGGACCTCTAGTACTCCGGATATGCAGAAAATCAGGATAATTGGATTTTTCTTTGAAAATAGGCTACGTTAACAGTTTAACCCTCCAATTCCCATTGTTAAACTACTATTTTCTTTCCGATCATTCTCAGTTATTTGCTATGTGTGACTACCACACTTGTGAACACAAAAGGATTTTTTTTAGAAATTCCATGTAGTACGGACAGTAGAAGGATGTCACCTGTAGGTGACACTGTAAATAAGAATTGCACTTAACGTATGATCCAGTATTTACTGGGTAATGAATACAGTGTCGCAGCACAAGGCGTAGGAACATATCTGTTGACTCTGAAGACTTATTACCTGCATCTTTACGTCATTTACATCATTAACATTACCTGCTTTTTCCTTGTGTTTGTCTCATTTCTGGGTATGAAACTTGTACCAGCAAAGTATATGCAGACCCGCCTGGCACTCTTGGCACTCTACCCACTCCCTTTGAAGGCACAATCGGCACCTTTCGGAGCAGTACGCTCCTGCATTCTGCTCCGGATCTTGGATTACTTCTGGGGGCACCGGGTTATTACTGCGTTCTTTCTTTGGAGGCTACCGGCAAAGGCTGCAATACGTCCCGACAACTGCACTTCAAAATAGACAGTAGGTGAAATCCTTACCAGCATCTGAATTTTTCACTAAATGCCATGCATTTTGGCAGGCAGTATCAGTTCCAAATGGAGAAAGTGGAAACCACCGCTTCTTACTTCTAAGACCCACTCGAAAACAGTCAACATTTTCATCAAACCGATTAACACCTCTCATATATTTACTGTATTTTTGGATAACAGATAGAGTCCACTTGAATTTTTGTCCTCTTGCCATATGCGGTACCATTTCTCTCTACACGCTGGAGTAAAACCATGGCAGTTGGAAGCTGCAATTACAATGCTGCTGTCGTTCCGCTTTACCATCGAAACATCCCTGTGCGCTTTGAAGTACGTGCCTCATTTCTTGTTTTACAGTGATGGTGTGCTTTGCAAGGGCCTTTCGTCAGTACTCCATCTGTGTCTCCTCTTCTAGACCTGTCTGTAGAGCATTATTAACCTTTTAAAGCCTAGCGGTAACTTTACGTACCACCAGGTTTAACATTAAAAAATTCTACGTGGTGCCCACATTGCGTTTATGTGTTTTGTACGGATCTCAGANTTGCGTTTATGTGTTTTGTACGGATCTCAGAACAAACAGCAACTTTTGCCTTATAAAACATTAAGAGACTGGTTTTTATAACCGAAGTGTAGAGTGTTTACAGCGCGGTACGTACTGAGTCCTTATATAAAACAGGTACGCTTCGTCTTTAAAGGGTTAAGATGTGACCATTTCTTTGGTTTGCTAGCTACAGTTTTTGGTCTCCTCTTGCAAGACGGAAGACTGGAGTCACGTTCCTCACTTACTTTGGAGGTACTGGTGTCTTTCTCATGTGGATTGTCTAAATCATAAAACTGTGATGTCAAGTTCACCTCTACATTTGCCCTCAGCACGTGCGGTGCAAGACGGTTCAAATCCCTGTCCACTTCATCTCTGCTCTGTCCATCAGTCTGCTCCACGTCTTCAGGCAGAATCAAAGTTAGGTCACCCTCACCATCAAGTTTATTCAAAATCTCTATTATTTCGTGAGCTTCCAGATTAAAGGACAGAGGAGAAACGATATAAACACTGTTTAACGAAAATAAACACACATCTACAATACAGAAAAATAATTCATCAAGAAGTGTGAAATGTAACCTGAATTTTCCAGTGTCACCTGTAATTCCCATTGTCACCTGTAGGTGACACCACGAATTTGCATAAGGATATATCTAAATATCAAGGTCTTCTGTTCCTAAGTTATGTCGTCAGCGTATTACTGAAAGTTTCAGCAGTGAGACTGTGCAGGAACTGTTAAATTTCAGTTACTTTTTCATATCTTTTTTTTTCTGAATTGAATCCGACAAAGCGGAACTAGTGACAAGAGAACGCTGCACCATCTTGAATATTTACTTCGTCCTTCTTCCGCTAAGTAGAACTTTAAGTGAGAAAACAACAGATCGTTACAGCAAAGATGAAGGAAGAGTGCTGTACAAAAACTTAATGAATTACTCCACAGGTATTTGTTTATAAGTGCTTCAAATATGTCACCTACAGGTGACAGTGGGAACTGGAGGGTTAAAGTAGAAAAAAAGTTTCTACAAACGGCTCTTTTAGGCTACATATTTCATTACGTACAAATAAAATATTAATACACACTTCCTTACGTAATTCAAAACTGGGGGAAAAATTTAAGCCATAAAAAAGATGTAAGCCTACAATTACAGTAAGAAAATATTTGACTTACATATTTACTTGACGAAGTCAAAGATATATCGATCCGATAACCGGTAATTTTAAGGCAAATTAGATTTGTACAATTCTCGACAAAGTTATCTGACGGGCCAAGCTGATCCGGATAACTGGCGATCCAGATGACCAGCGTCCGGATTATTGGAGTTATACCTACTTTCACATTAGGAGTATGTTTGACAGTTTGGTGGTCACTAATCGCAAAGTTGGTGGTTATATATATTACATAGCTTTTACATACATAACACGCAAAACCTGACGTTAAACAAGTTATTTACAAGAAAATAACAATAATAAAAGATTAATTAGTAACAATTAGTAATAATTATGATATAATAATAGAGTGATTATTTTACTCAGCGGAAGTTCGTAGCCCTATGTAAATATTGTTTCTGTGCTTGGGAACATTTGCGTAAACTTTTAAAGCTTCGTACCCTGCCCGACATAAGACTTCATCCTGATGCTTTATTTCTGTTTGTGTTTATTCAGGTTTAAAGTGTTGTCCGTCTCTTTTCGATACCACTGGTATTCGAGTTCTCGTAATTTTAGAAACTTCTCCTTGTTTACTGCTATTCAGAGTAATCATTTTTCTTGGAACCATAGAATATGCACATAAATTCATCCGGAGTAAGAATTGCAGAGACCTTTAGCATTAGTATTGTTTTGTACGTACTTCACGGGTTTGAATCCCCCCCCCCCCCCAATCTTCTTTCCTGAAAATAGCATCAGGCAGGGTGTTCACAAACTATGAATTTGGAAATGCTGGGAGAAGACACAGTGTTTAAAGACAGATCAGTGTTGCGAAGAAACTGAGAGGAAACGAGAAACCAGCTTAGCGTTACAGAGTAGCAGAGGCGTTTCGGAACAGTCGGTTTGCCAAGAAAGTGCCTTTATTGACCTGCAATTTCGTACATGTTACAGGGTTCTTTGTGAGCTGCGTGGTTGAAGGGGCTCATGCATTATTGTCATCCCTACAACATTTACATTTCCCTTTTATTTTGCAGGCTTTGAATTTTACAATGCTCTTAAAATAATAAAAGTGATGAAATGAAAGTATTATAAATGTCCAGGTTATCCGAAAAATACGTAGTCCGTCCCTCTTACACACACCACAATCGGTAGGATTCCTCTGGACGAGGGATCGGCCCGTGGCAGAAACCTCTACCTGACATCACAAACACTGTACAAGAGACAAACATCCATGCCCCCCGTGGGATTCGAACCCACGATCCCAGCAAGCGCTCGGCCGCAGACCTACGCCTTAGACCGCGCGGCCACTGGGATCGGTTATCCGAAAAATAACCAGTACTTGTTATTTTGATACAACTTCCTTAATTATAAGCTCCTCGCACTCTGGCACTAAGGCCCAACCAGTCTCCAATTAAATCGGTAATATGACCCCCCAAGAACAAAGTAGCAAGGGCATTACCCTGTCTAGTGGCAAGGTTAGTAAGAGAGGCAAGGTAAGTAAAACGTGACATTGAGGGGCGTTCGCGTGACCACTGCAGCCGTGGAGAAGGAATAAGTATTAGATGTTCTGAGTGTGTATCTGTAGCCTTAGTTATCTAGCATTGAAAGTACATGCGCAGCATTATACTGTCATCTGTGGCCTGTCGGCCTCTACCACGTTTTTGCACAAAGCATAATGGCACCATTTTCCGGAAAAAGTTAGTGAAAGCAAAAAGCATGCGTTGATTTTCTCCATAATTTTTGTCCGAAACGTTTCTCATTCTGAGAAGAATCCAGCGAGATATTATCATAAACGTACAGAAGCATTGCTGTTCAGTAACCGGTATTAAACTTGAATTTTGCCGATAGATTTTTGGAAAATATTCATACCAAATGTCATAAAAATTGGTCCTGTGGGAGTAGAATTTTTTCATAAGGACAGACGGACGGACATAACGAAGACAACAGACGCTTTTTGCAATTTTGCGAAGCGCCTAAAAATGAGAGGAGTTCTACCTCCATCGCCCTTTACGCCCTTCTGTTGTGCACAGGCAAAACTTTCAGGCATAAAGGCACTAAATGTGGCAAATAAGGAAAGTGTTTGGTGCGGTTGTAATTGTCGAGGTTGCAAATTGTTGGACGTGCGGTTAGAAGACACTAAACTGTACACTCACCTAACTTATATATAAACGAGACGGGTTTCTGGACGATTGATGAGTCCCAGCGTTTGATAGTGACTTGTGTTACGAGACGGACAGCAATGATTACTCTTGGCACAGCGTGGCTCCCAGAGTTCACATGTGTGCCGTATAGCTTGTGTAAACGCGAGGACATATTTACGTTTTCGTGAACGTTTCTCTGAGTTAATCTGCCATTCCTCCTCATAACTAAAAGCTTACCTTTAAACCTCCCTTATCAACGGCCTATGGAGACAAAGAGGAAGTCTCTGCTACTTCTGAAAACGCGAATGTACAATATGTATTTTTATTGCAGTTGTTTGTATCACCATTCGACTTTTCAACGGACTGTGAAGACAAAAAGGAAGTCTCTGCTACTTCTGAAAACGCAAATATACAATATGTATTTTCATTGCAGTACTTTGTAATACCATTCGAATTTTCTTGCAAGAGAAGACATGTCTTGCAGCAGCCATTTTATGTAGACATCTGTAGTGTTTCATATGTATGTTAGTAAAGAACTAAAGGAATTGTGGATGTGGAAAGCCACATGTAGCTCTAGGACTGATAAAGTCAAGCAACTTGACGTGTGATCTACGGAAACGTCTTCTGTAACTAAATATACTTCGTATTTGCAAAACAAACTTAATGAATTTTTCTCAGCAGTGTTGAATATGTTTTGCCCTAGTCCAGTGTTTTTCATATTTTTTCGTCAGTGTAACCCTTTTCCATACTGAAATATTTCACAGAACCCCACCTCCATTTTTGAGTTGGCAGTGCAGGCAAAGTAAATATCAAGGGAATGTAGACCTTAAGCTTCTTTTTTTTTTGCTTTCATGCTAGTAAAGTAACATAATAATCACGATAGCTTTGATCAATCACTAAAACCACACAGAATATTGTGTGTTAATTTTTCAGTGTGATGGATGAGGCTGTTGTGATGAACACATGAATTTGAAATCTGATATAATGAACATCAGTAGCAATCTGATGTCTGCCTGAGCTTCCGGCTTATATCTGTATTTAGCTTCTGCCATAGTATATCACAAAAATCACATTCGCACAGGTAAGTGGGTGGAAAGGGTAGCTGCTTTCTAATGTCCTGAAGCTATGAACCCATTTCCTTCCAAAATATTCCTTCTCAAGAACGTAATATACTTGTTTCTCTTTCATTGGTTAGTATTAGACTAATATGGATATAAATCGATAAAAATATCTACAACATACAAAGTGCCCAAGTTTATATAAGCGTTTTGCGCAACCCTTGGGTTCCAAGGAACCAACTTTGAAAACACTTCTAGGCAATATATTTTATATTTCATCTCCACAAAGTTAATAAAATTCCTTGTTAAAGATTTATTCATGTAAATATCATTGTCATTTATGCTGTTTTTTTTGCAGACCTGCAATACTTTGTGGCCTCCTGCTGAACATCAGAGCAGGCTGTTCATGACATGGCCTCATGTAACGGTGCTCACCCATCAACCTCTGCTATGTGTACCTCCTTCAACGTGGGCTTACCTAGCAGTGAAGAATGGAATATGATTTCAGTAAGCAATGCCTCAGCCATACAAAGCGGATTTGACACAAATTGCATTGACAGCTTTTCTGTCTTTGCTTATGGCACCGAGGATGGAGCTTTTGGCCGATTGTCAATGCCTGTATGTAGCATTTGTCTTATTGGCCAACGTGGGACCTCAAAATGCCAAGAATGCAGTAAGATTCTCTGTAACAACTGTTCTCCTATCCATATATCACAGTATACAAATCATCATGTTAAAAACCTTGCAGATTCTCCAAATCTTCAGTCCTTTCCCTATCCATCAACCAGTTTTAGCCTTGGCAGCATTCACAATGGGCATAGTACTGGCAGTCCCTTACCAATCTTGTGTGACAAGCACAGAGAAGAAGCCCTCCTCTTCTGCCTGACCTGCAAGATTTTAGCCTGCAAGGATTGCTCCTTGCAGCATGGACCATTGCACTCCATTATATCACTGCCAGAATACATCCAGTTAGTTAGCGAGGAGAACAAGGGACTGTTGAAGGAGGCAGAGCATGGAATTTCAATTATGGGGAAGAGATATGATAAGTGTTCTGAGCTTCTACAACAAATGGAGGGAAATGAAAAGGAAGTAGTGGAGATGATTGTAGACACAGCAAAAAATTTTAAGATATTGGTTGAAAAGAGGGCACAACAACTCATTTCTGATGTCCATGAATTATATGCAGCAAAGAACAGTTCCCTTTCGCATCACCAGAAAATAGTATCAAGGAACAGATGCGAATTGCAAAGCATGGTGAAACAGCTGACATATTCCTTGCATACTCGCAAACCGTTTGATCTAATCAGTGTAAACAAGGAAGTCTCTGTGAGGCTGAAGGCCATGCAAAAGTCTACATCTGTCATTATTTTATGTGAAAATGACAACCTTGAGTTTTTCATTCCAGACAAATCCCTCTATACTGCCATAGCAAACTTTGGAATTCTGTGCAATTCAGGGTGCGCATGTCATACTGTTGCTTCAGGAAGAGGCAAGACCCATGCTCGAACTAATGATTTCAATGTGGTGCGTGTAAATGTGTATGACCACACGGGAAATCTTTGCATAAAAGCACCTGATACATACGGTGCACTTTCAGCACATTTGCTCCTTTCTGACGGCAGCATAGATGGTGCTTGTTATGTGAACTGGTCAGAAGGTGCGTATGTTATACGGTATATGCCAAGGACTGATGGTATTCATCACCTTCATGTAAAGCTACGTGGTCATCATATTGTAGGCAGCCCCTTTAAGGTGAGTGTTCCAAAACCAAGGGACTATAAAGAAATTGGTTGTCCAAAGTCGGTATTTGGAGAGGAAGGTGGAGAAGATGGGCAATTGTGTCGTCCATGGGGGGTGTGCTGTGATCTTGATGGCAACATAATTGTGGCAGATCGCAGCAATAACAGGGTTCAGATTTTTCGACCCGATGGCACATTTTATCATAAATTTGGTGAACAAGGTTCAGAACCTGGTCAGTTTGACCGCCCTGCTGGTATTGCCACAGATATCATGTACCGTATAGTAGTGGCAGACAAGGATAACCACAGGATACAGGTTTTCAAAACTAGTGGTGAATTTCTGTTTATGTTTGGTGAGAAGGGAAACAAGCAAGGTCAATTCAACTACCCGTGGGATGTAGATGTGAATTCTGAAGGACAAATAATTGTGTCAGACACTCGCAATCACCGCATCCAGCTCTTCTCTGCAACTGGAGATTTCATCACAAAGTTTGGTTATGAAAACAACAGTACAATGTGGAAGCACTTTGACTCTCCCCGAGGTGTGTGTTTTGGTCATGACGGGAAAGTAATTGTTACAGACTTCAATAATCACCACATTGTAGTGCTGGATTCCTTACTTTCTAAACCACGCTACGTTGGGAAAGGAGGCTGTGGACCAGAAGAATTAACTCGTCCTCAAGGGATCTGCATAGATGAATATGGGCATATTATTGTTGCTGATTCAAGAAATAATCGCATTCAGATATTTGAGCCCAATGGGAGTCAGTTAAGACACTTCGGCTCTGTGGGTAAGAAACCTGGTGAACTGGATCGTCCAAGTGGCATCTGTGTCAGCCCTGATGGAAAGATTGTTGTTGTGGACTTTGGAAACAATCGCATCCAGGTGTTCTGAGAGAGCCGTCTTGTAGAAATGTGGGTGGTATTGTCAAATACTCGATATGGTGCAGTGTCTCAGGTATATGGGATATGTATATCTCAGCCACACCATTACTGTCATTTTAATCTTTGAAGATATTAAATGATGGTGGTGATGTGATGTGATTTTAATTTCACCACATACATGCACAACCAAAAAATGCCACATCACTACCGCCATTTTAATTTGTTAAGAGATTAAAATGTTTTAAAAGATTAAATATTAATCTCTTAAAAGATTAAAATGACTGTAGTAATGTGGCATAATTTTGTTGGTGGTTCATATATGTATTGGAATTAAAATCCCAACAGTTTTTAAAGACTTTAAGGTTACACACAGTTACACTAGCAATGTGCTAACAGTAAACGTGCAAATGAATAATGTGAATGCTGCTAAAACATGCAACAATGTTCTTCCATTTCTAATTGTACTTGATAATTCTATGTTTTTTATAGAATTATTGATACCAAAGGATTCAGCAGCATAAAGTTATATTCAGGAACTCAGGGAAAAATCAGCACAATTTATGGTATTAGTTATACTTTTGCCTTACTGACTGATAAGAAAGGGAAACTGAATTACCCTTTAGACGAAAGAAGATATACTTTTAACAAAAGTACATAAATCTACTTGAGAAAACAGCCATGTGAACATGCTCCGCTTATAGGCAGCATATCTTGAAAGATTTTGTTACTTACGTTACTGCAAATGCAGTGACTTGAGTTATGAAATCACAAGAATTTGAAAGTTAATACAGAAACACCAGGAGCAATCATTCTGAACTTCCGAAGAAAAATTGCTTGTGAAGATTCATGTCTTCTATGTTGTTGCATCAACTCAACTGATAAACAGTTAACTTCTTACTAGTCAACATGATGCAAAAATTCAGAATATTTAAATCTTCAGCAGCACCAAAGTATCAAATGCTGCAAAATTTATTTGTACTGACACTGATGATCTTAGTGAAATATTTCGAAAGCAGTAGATGTAACAGAACGTGCTCATACTTTTATATGAACATACAGTCTACTTCTGGGAAAACTGTGAAAATGTATTACATAACCTTTGAAAGATACAGGCCATGAATAATGGACATGCTCAATAATGAGCTTGTGACTGTCTTGTCAGACTTCCAATAATCTCTGTATTTACCCCTTAACGTACACAGTAAATTTTGGACGGGATAAATATTATTGCCCTGTAAATTTTTTGAGATTACCATATACCATAAATCTATGCCTGTCTGTTTTCAGTAATATCTGAAGTCACTGTCTGCCTCCATTTATGTGTGAAATAGTTTCTTATTGGGAGCAACTTATATATGACAAATATAAAATTTGCAGGCATAAAATTGTTTTCCTGTAGTATCCCTAAAAATTCTGAGATATCTACAATCTTGGTTTGACATGCTAGTGTTTCTTGGCTTCAAATTCTTAACTATTACTCCTCTGTACTCACTTGTTTCACATGTTACCTCACAGATTTCCAGATACTGGCAATTTTTGGATTGGTTAGTGTGATTTAATCTCCAAATTTAATGCAAATTTCTGGCATTGTAAATCTGTGTATCTGCCATCTAGTAGCTAAATTTATGAAATACAATTTCAGCTCCAGCAACACAATTTTCTTACATTCAGCTGTTTTTGCACTAACTTGTAAAACTTTTTGACCATATTTGATGCAAGAATAAACATCTTACCAGGCTTGTTGGAGTGTAGTAGGAAAAAGGCAATACTAGGGATTAGTATACCTAACTTTAGAACTTCATTTCATTATCAGTATTAAAGACCTATGTTACCATCACCCTTCTCAGATACACATACTGAGCATGTAATTCATGCCAAGACTGCATCCAGTTTTCTAGCAAAAGTGAGTATTCCTATAGAAAATATGCAGTAACATGTTTAACTGAATTTCATGTCAAGTAACTTCAGTTATAATTCTCATCTAAGAAGTGAAACGCACTTTGTAGGATATGTACACAGGATAATAATACAGGGATTGCATTCTGCTCCTAAATTAAAGCCAATATAGACATATAAACATAACCTCAACTGCTTCTCACCTCACAGAATCTATTATTGGTGTCATGATACATGCATGAAGCTCCTTGTTTTGCCATTTCACCTAAGAAGCAAAAAGTACTGAACAGGCGAGGTATAAAGTATGATAATGGAGGAATTATGTTCTTCTAAAATGAAGCAAACATACCTCCGAACGTAATGATTTTGTGTAGTACAAAGTTTTGTTTTACAAGAAGATGTCCCTAAAATTACCTTTTAAGGTGTTTTTATTCTCATGTCAGAACCTATTTGGAACAAAGGTTACCCACATGGGTGATCGAAACATAGGCCAGTAACTAATAGTGTACTGATGTTCTAAATTAAGGTATGCTAATTCTTTGCATTGGCTTTTCCCTGTTGCATGCCAACAAGCCTTGCATCCACAGGGGAGAAGAAAGTTGTATGCGTAAGTGGGGTAGGAAAAAAAGGAAAACGTGAAAGTAATGAAGTTGAGACACTGGAGCTGAAATTGTGTTTCTTAAATTTAGCTACTAGGTGGCAAACACAGAATTACAGTGCCAGAAATTTGCACTGAATATGAAGATTAAAATATCAATCAGTCAAAAAAATGCCAGTGTCTGGAAATCTGTGAAATCAGATGTGGAACACATGTTTGCATAGGATTAATAATTAGAATCTGAAGGCATGATAATCAAGTATGTTGGAGCAACATTGTACATATCTCAGAGTTTTGTAGATATAGAGCAATAGAACAATTTTATGCATGCTGATTTTATATTAGTGGTATATTGGTTGCTTCCTTTTTGGTTTTTGAACAAGAAGCATTTTGATATATGAAATGGAGGCAGAGACTGAAGCCAGATCTTATTCACTGTAGAAAGGCATGGAATTCTGGTATAAGGTAATGTTGAAGTACTTTATGGTGAGACAGTATGTAGCCCACTGGAACTTGACTGTGTAAATGCAAAGATTATTGGAAGTCTGAGAACAGTCACCAGCTCATTTTCTATCACATGCCCATTATTCATGTCCTGAATGCTGGGGCAGGTTTATTTTGTATTGTGGGTTGTTTCATATAAAATGACTCAAAATCATGCTTCAAGGTAATATGTAAAGACTGAACTTCTGCACAGTTCCAAATAATTCTTCCATGGATTAAGTAGCTATCGCATTTTTAAGGAACATACAGTAGCAAGGAAATAGTCCCATTGAAGCACAATTGGATCAGTTACCTTGGAATGGAGAATGTCTATGTTTAGCTGTTGGCCTTGCTCCTATTTCAAGCATCAAACTCAGCTGTGTTCACCACCACTTAAGACTTGTATACTGACCTTTAGTGATTTCTTTGCCTGTCCTTGGTCTTTAGCCTGCAGCTAAACCCATTTTGGTATTTTACAAAAATTTGTAATATCTTTTGAATGTTACATAGTCAATTTTGACAGTTTTTCCAGACGCAGACTGTATGCTGATATAAAAGTATTAGCACAGTCTGCTACATCGGCTGCTTTTGAGATACTTCACTAAAATGATCAGTATCAGTACAAATAAATTTTGCAGCATTTGATACATCAGTGTTGCTGAAGATTTAAATCTTCTGAATTTTTGCATAATGTTGACTAGGAAAAAGATAACTTTTTATTTATTGAATTGATGTAACAACATAGAAGACATGAATCTTCACAAGCAACTTTTCTTGTGAAGTTCAGAATGAGTTTCCTTTCTATTTTTGCAATAACTTGTAAATTCTTGTGATTTAATTACTTGCCTGTAAGTCGATCATGGTCATAAGCCTGATTTTTCATGTAGATTTGTGTGCTTGTTAGTAGAGACAGAAAACAAGTGCCATGAATGGTGCTCAGATGTTGAATGACAGTGCCATCTTCTATGCTGTGATGTATTTAGCATTAAAATGGATATGTAGGATTATTCTTAATAACATAGGGTTATAGGTATCATTCTCCTAAAATGAAACCCGTTTGAAGTATGCAAGGCCACCACCAATTTTTTAGTGAGAATGGAAAATATTAGGACTTAAGATTTATTATACTTGTTGGACTTAAACTACAAGGCATCTTGACAATGTACAACTCTTCCTTAATGCCAAAAATTTCACAGTAAAACGTTCCGGGAATATGCTGTCAAAAGTTTTTGTTACTTCAAATGTCAAAGTTTGTCTCACATGATATTTCAAATCTTTAGATGACCCTACATGCAGAAGTCTGCAAGATCGAGTTGGGGCAAATGTGGAGGCCATAGAACTGTCTTGTTTCTTCCATTCTATCAATATAGTTAGTGAAAGTTCAAAACTTCAAGCATAAAACAAGCAGGAACTTCACGCATAAAATTCTAAATTCTGTAGGTGAGGTGAGAAGCAATTGGGATTATGTTTGTAGGTACATATTGGCTCAAATTTAGGAACAGAATGCAATCCCTGTGTTATTATCCTGTATACATATCCTAAGCGCATTTCATTTCTTAGGCAAGAATTATCACTGAAGTTATTTGACATGAAATTCAGATAAACATGTTAACTGCATATTTTCTGTAGGAATACCCACTTTTGCTGGAAAATTTGCAGTCCTGGTATGAGTTTCATGCTGAACTTGTTCATCTGTTTTTACAGAAAAGCTTAGAAGCTTTTAAGTCAGGAGAGATGAATATACTTTTACTCAAAGACATACCGTAAATCTTCCAAAATAATGACTGAACATTTTACTGAATTTTACATATGTGTTTTGAGAACGCAGCACTAAAATGTAAAAATGTGACAATGCATCAATGAACATCAGTACCTGATAGGGACATGTTTAGTCCTGGGGGTTGGTCTGTTGCAGCCTGGAGTGTCCTGATCAATTTGATTTCATTTGATGAGACTCATACACTTTTTGATGATGGGAGGGGAAGAGATTTTTCTGTTCTCTGTGGTGTCCATACGGGTTCTGACTGCACCTCCTATTCTGTGGGTGGCTAGGACTTTCACTGTGGCTAAGAGAGTTGGGGCTTGAACTGGATCACTCACCCCATCCTACTGCAAAGCCTAGGCCCTCCACTACTCACATTTGCAATTGTACTGAGAAGTGCAGCAGCATCACACATTCCTTACATCACATATTTAACAAAAATAACTATTGTAATCTGCATGGCGATTGTAAGGTTGAAGGGTGGCTTTGCCTCCACATACCCACTCAATAAAGACATGGTGCTTAATTCAACACAGGGCACTTCTACGCTTTTTAATATTTTATCTTTATGGATACACATCTGATGAGAATATCTGGTCACCATTCTGATTTTGAAGTGTTTGTTATATTTTGATGTTACATGATTCAGAAGTTCCTACATTTACCATTGTTTTGAAATATTTTTTTAATGTAACTTTTAATGTTGGAATGTGTAACCAATGTATCTAACAATTGTATAAGAATAATTTAAAATTATTCAGTCTTTTTTAAGTATTTCTGTTAATAGCTATCAGACTTCTTTCTGTAAAAGTTTATTTACAGTAACATAAACTTCAAGTCATTGACGGTTTGATGATTGAATGTCCAGAATATGTTTCTGGTTATCTTCTATGATTATGACCACTATATAAGTGGTGCCAACTTCTGAAGACTTTAATTCTTTGTTTTGTCCAACAAATTTTAGCTAATTTTTTTGGCTCATTACGTACATTGAGTAGGCTATTGGCTGGATGGCAGGAAATCGACACCTTTTAAATATTTTCACACCAGCACAACCAATTGCATTTTCTCTCTGTTGTCCCAAGGAATATCTCTGTAGGAGTTGCATGGTGCATCCCATAGCAGATGAAATAATTTGAGGTAAAATATTTCTTTCAGATATATGTATCTGAGATGGAGTAAACAGTACCAAAAGAATGGAAGAATTTATAGCATTTTCAGCATCCACCATCATAGATGTGAGGTTTTTGTCTTTATCTCTTATCTGTCTTAGACATGAGCAGTTTCATTATACCACAGCCTGTTACACATCAATTTATATCTCATAATGTTAAGAACTTGTTTTAAAGTTTTACTAATTTAATATTTTTCCTCTTTTATTAAATTCACTGCTTCCCAAGGAAATTTTAAGTGTGGGATACACTTTTGTGGAGTCTCAGCTCATGTTTGGGTAGGATAAATTTAAGGGGTATACATAATGAACTAATGTATGGAACATGATACATGAAACTCCTGTTATATATTCAGTGCCAATGTTGAACGGTTCTTATAAAGAAAATCTAACTTAGGTTTTTTTCACGTTGCAGATATTAGGAACATAACTACCATAAATTCATTACACACTAATTTTGCTGTATTATTTGACTCAGTTTTGCAAGAGTGTTTAACAATTTTTAACCTTCAGAGGCAGAGGTAACAATGTACCACCCATTTTATTATTAATAAAACGATACATTGAAACATAGTCTTTAATTTGTATGATTCAGGATAAACACGCAGTATATTATTTACCCAAATTTATCTTTGGCCTGGGCAGTTTTTCAGTGGTTTAGGAATAGAATTTTTGGATATTTAAATGAATTTCATGATTAAAGGGTTAAACCCCGATGGAAGGATATGTAACATTATTAACATTTGAATTGAAGGAAGGATTGAAGGAGTTGGCACCCATTTTGCTAGCACATGAAGGTTACACCTTTAACATTCGAACATAAAATGTTTTAATGTGTAGAAAACACACCCACATAATTTACAAATATTACTTTATGTTCCTAGAAACAATTTAGTTGTGTTCCTTTATAGCATTACAGTTTTGTTTTTTTACCAAGTTTTATTATAAGTGAGATTAATAATGTTATATAATTATACAGCAGTCTCTTAAAAACCACAGGTTCAAAATTTGTGTTCGTGTTATTCTAGCTATTGTTTGGTGGATTTATTCTGTTTATAATTTTTGTGAACTGGAAAATATTGGTAGTTTGTATATTGATATGTGGACATTTTCTGAGGCAGAGTTGTAAGGACATCCCAGTTTCTTGTAAGCACTGTGGTCACCAAGAGTCTGCTATACTAATGCATTGGTAGACTAAGTAAAGACTGTGTTTTGATATAAAGTATTTTAATACATACAACAGATGCAGCTGCTTTCTTGTTTCTAGTAATGGCAGAAAGTGCAGGGACATGCTCAAGTACAAATATGAGGATTCAACACAATAATACAATTGTACATAGGTCATATTGACCCATTTCCCCTTCTCTATTCTCTGTCACAGGATGTGGAAGCTTTTTTCTGTAGCCAGTCTTTTGTACATAGTAGGACATGTCACTTGACACTAGGGAAAATAGAGTGTCAAGTGACTTGTGCCATTCTGTATAACCCACACACATTTGAACTTCATTCATATTACTGATTCTTAAACATACTGGTCACCACTTTCATCACTGTTTTATTGCAACCAAGAAGATAACGATCTAAAATTTCACTATAGTGCAAATAAAGTAGAATTTAATTATTCGGAATGCTCAACACATTTCCATGCAAGTAAAAATCAGAGCCTTTATAAGGTATTCCAAGTGAGATGTTTTCACCTACATTTGTAATTCAATATCTATGCACAAGGGTGTGGAACATTATTATAAACACCTTTTCAAGTTTTCAGTCAGGCACTGAAGTAAATTTTCTATATTTCATCTATATTTACATAGAGGTAGCTTAAATAATACACAGATATCTCAAACCCTCAGTCACCTGACTTGTGGTGAACTGACCCCGACATTAAACAGCCCCTTCTGACCCACTGGAAAAGGAGTGATTCCAAATTATTTGTGTAAAAATGAATTGTGTATTTTAGAACTTGTTGTATATCAAAATTACAGCATATATGTGATTTTTTGTGTTAGGTTTGCTGATTTAGCTTCCTAAATTCATATCTATAAGCTTGGCTATAGCATAGAATATAGACTTGGAAAAAAGTCGTTGACTTTCTCTACCCAACCTCCCCAAAATCGTATTGCAGAAACTGAGGGTTTAGTGTATAGCAGAAATTAATTTTAATTCTGTACAGACTGCTCTTATCACTGCGCAGGATGTCTCCAGCCAAGGGATGGAGACAAAAATCAAAGTGTTTTATATTAAGGCCGATCATAAAGGAGAAGTATATATGTGTTGAACTAGCGGGATGGATTAAATAATGGGTGAAGATATAAATACTGTCAACACAGATACCTGCAATTTTCTATTAAGAGTAACAGAATTGTTTTAAAACAAGTACAGAATGTCCTGTATAAATGAGTTGTAATATTCCCATTTACATTCATGGAGGTGACAATCTTGGTAAGTGTGATTTTCCACTAGGGCATGGTTGACCGTCCAAGTTTCCTGTGACAGGATGCTGCGTCAAGTGAGTGGTTTCATCTTTATGTTGAAGAGGAAGCTGTTTTACTCTTGAATATGAAGACACTGTGATGATTCAGAATGTCGTAATGAGACCTGAATCCTCAATTTGAGACTTATTTTGCAGTGATCAGTGGTGATTTACCTAAACAGAGCAAGAGATGCACCCGTTTGTATATTTTATAAATGTTCCTAAAATTCAAGCTCAACCACGATCTGGTCAGTGATCTAGAAGTCTTCCGCTGCTGCATTCCATTTCAACCAAATACCTGTTGCATAAGAGACATTTTATTTTCTGATCAGTGACTTGTGATGACCTGGCAGAAAATCACTGCTGGTAATAGTTAATGTAATGTCATTGCAACTAGTATAGTAACATTTAATCTAGGGTTTTGTTGTCTGAACATTAGTGTTATTGAATTTCGTAAGCTTTTATGTATGTAATAACAACCCATAAACATATTTAACAATGGATGGAGCAGACACACTTAAGAAACTGGTTTTATGTGACATGTCAACAGCTATTTGACAATACAAATTTCAGTTTTTTGCACACAGATTTCAACTATATCTTCATTTGCTGCAATGGAGATGTCAGATCCCTTGAAATTATAGGCAGTGCAGGGAGAAATTCCTCCCCAGGGATTCCACCAGCTTTGTATTACACTTAGGATTTTCTTTATTCATGATACACAGTTTAAAAGCAAAAACAATGAACATGTGAGGACACATGTGTGGTACCAGGTCCTCAGCACACTGAGGTAGCTATAGAATGTCCTAACAAGCTGCTTGAAGAGTGGTTAATCTTATGTAATGGTATCTGCTTGGAAGTCAGTGTATGAATTGTATTTCATAATAGGAATCAGAGTCATAGAATCATGTAATTGTAGTCCCATGTCACATGAATTGAAATGTTTAGAACAAGTTTCAGTGTATGCTACCTAAAGCTCATATGTAAATATTATAAGTGGTTATACCCTTTCTGATAACAGAAGGAATGATTTATTTGTCATGCAATTTGAAGAATAATATGCTTTTCTGAAAATTCATGTACTTTTCATATTTTGATAATCTAAATAATATTTTAGTATGGAAATTTTATACTACTTGTAAAGGTGCACAGAATTTGAGCAGGTGTATGGAGATACAGAATGATCCATGCTTGTACACAGTGCAACAATTTTTGCTAATAGAGTAGTAGTTTTCTGTCTCACTACCTTGTGGGACTAACCAATGTGTTTTCAGCACTGAGAATGTGATTATGCTTGTTCTACAGTGATGTCAGCTGCTGAGATTTTCTTCACGTAATTTTCCTATAGGCTATATGATACCTGTGTTTTGGAAAACATACGGAATACAGTTGGAATTAGGTTCTAGATACAAAATGTTTACTGCTGCATCTGTTGTATTTCTCCATACAGATAACAAAATTGGCGAAATAATGATAGTGCATTACAATGGCTAACAACGATGGTTTCTGTGTTACAATGAAGAATTCATCGGCAGCTGTGTACTGAGTGTATAGAAGGCCTGAAGTGTAAATGCTACATGCCAACTAAAGATGTTTATGACAAATTTTTGTTGGTGATATGTGAAATCTGTGACGTGTGCTCATAGAGCACCCTAAACAGTTTTACATCACCATGTAATGGACATTAAACTGAACAGAACTTTTAATGCTGTCCTCTTGTGGTACGTGATGCCATGTAGGCTGGTGGAAGTGCTGTTGTCAAGACCTGAATATTTTTGCTCTATTCCACACCCTCCTTCTTCATGCTTCATTTTAGTTGAATTTTATTTTTGACATTTTTATAATTTTCTTTTTAATTTTGCTTGTCTCATTTCACTGGTACAAAAATTGGCTCCTGAGGTCTACAAGATTTCAGTTCTTTTAATTCTATTAATTCATTACCCTCTTGTTCATCCTGTCTTTTTTAAATTTTTGTTCTATTTTATTTTTCCTTTAATTTTTCACATATTCATTTTAATTTCAGCTTTTGTTAGGCCATTCTTTTTACATTTTTCATCAATATTCTCCTCTGCCCTTTCCACTAAGAGCTCTTTTCAAGTCCATATGATTTCCTACTTACTGACATCTCTTATTACCCTCATCAGCCAGAGCCCTATCCTGGCCAAAACTTTGCTTAGATCCACCACCTACCTTTTGTATACAGCCTACTCATCTTCTCTGATGAGACAGCAAGTTCCTTTATGATATCCATACATTCCTGTGAGACTAAATATCATAACATTGCAGGCGACTACTGCCAATTTAACCTTAAATGTTACGGCAAGGTCAGTACCAGTGGATCATGATCTCATTTTATTAGTAAGCATTTACTGTATACAAGATAATATTACTCTTGGTATGTGAAGAACTAACAAATAGGAGGACAATATATTAATGAATGAATCCAAAGATTTTTTGTCTTTGTTGGCCTTGATTTTTTATATACTGCAGATGGCTAATGTAAGGAGTTCATAAAGCGCTGCCAATATTTCTATGGTGAAGTGTGTGGGTTTTACACTGCGGTGCATTAGCACACCGGCCCACTTATACAACAACAGAATGCAAGATGGTTTCAAACCACCTGAAAGCCTGTAGATTCAGTTAGTGTACACAGTTAGGTGCTTGTGTGTTGGCCATTTGTAAGCACTCGAATTATATCGTTGTGACGTTTCTGTAGTGTTACACATAGCACTTGCAGCTGCTGTGATTAGTAAGCATGGGTTCATTTTACTGTAACAAGGTACATAAGAACATGGTGCCTGCAATACTGTAATATTATCTTTTGCGCAGGTGTCACTGCAGATATTACCAAATCCACATCATGACTAAAGGGTGAGAAGTGAGGTTAACTGGGGTGTTTATGTTCCAGTAAATGAACTGAGTGCTATTGGCAGTACTGCATCAGCCTACTGATTTATGTCCTTCAATGTCTTCATTTTATCCAGCAGGAGTCTCTAGTAATATGCACTGTTATCCATATAAGACATGAAAAATTAGTACTAAAAATTCAGTGCAGGGTATGTCCTCAAAATATTTCCATCAAAAATAACCACTAACATGTTGCTTTACACTGTATAGTGTATGACATGTGAGTTTTAAGTGTTCTGGGTTATGTTATACAGTTCAAATTGCATGTTGTCACATCGCAGAAGACCAATTTTTGTACATAATTTCACATTGATATTAGAGAGTGTCTTTTCCATGCCTGTTCACATTAAAATTCTACCCATATTTCCTTTTTACTTCATGTGTATGTAATTGCTTGTTTCATAAGATAGTGGCCTATTCATCTAATGCAATGTTTCCCAATCTTTTTTGCTTGCAAATTCCTTTTGGCTTCGAAAAACAACCAAGGATCCTCGCATCCTAGCCCACATAAATATATTGTGTCACATGATAGGTATCCAAAATTAAAAATTTGTAAATCAGAATTGATTTTATATATCTACAAATACAAACCAGTAGCATAAGTAGTAATGCAATGCATGATTTGACCTTAATTACTGATTTCTCACTTTGTGGGTACAGGGGGCTTTTAATTACATATTCTAAATCATACGAAGTAAGCATGTGGCCAATTAAAGAAGTTCAGTGATTATTTTTGTCATAACAGCAAACTGCAAAGTAGCTGTTAACTAACTAACTCCATGGAGCAGAGGCCTTCTTGAGAAGCTAACAGTTTCTCAGCTAGTCAAGAAATTCCCCGCATTTTATGGAACCCGAAGGTTCATTACCGCATTCACAACAGCCCGCCACCTGTCCCTATCCTTAGCCAGCTCAATCCAGTTCATGTCCTCCCATCCCACTTCCCGAATATCCATCTTAATATTATCCTCCCATCTACGCCTAGGTCTCCCAAGTGGTTACCTTTCCTCGGGTCTCCCCACCAAAATCCGGTATGCACCTCTCTCCTCCCCCATACGTGCCACATGCCCCGCCCATCTCAGTCTTCTCGATTTGATTACCCGAATAATGTTTGGTGATGAGTACAGGTCATTAAGTTCCTCATTATGTAGTCTTCTCCAATCCCCTGTCGCCTCGTCCCTCTTAGGCCCAAATATCCTCCTCAGCACCCTATTCTCGAACACCCTCAGTCTTTGTTCCTCCCTCAGTGTGAGAGACCAAGTTTCGCATCCATACAGAACAACAGGTAAAATTATAGTTCTGTATACCCTAATCTTTGTGTTTTTGGATAGCAACCTGGAAGACAAAAGATTCTGCACAGAATGATAGCAAGCATTCCCCGACTTCAATCTGCTCTTAATTTCTTCATGAATGAAGTTTCGATTCGTTAGGGTTGCTCCCAAATATTTGAATTCTTCCACCCTTTCAAAGGATTTATTATCTATGTTTATGTTGTGATTGTGTCGTGCATTCTGATTTCGAGACATGACCATGTACTTAGTTTTTTCAGCATTTACTTCTAGACCAATCTCCTTACTAGCAATAATTAAATCTTCTGCATTTTTCTTTATGCTTTGTACGCTTCCGCCCAATATATTAACATCATCAGCATAAGCCAGAAGCTGATGTGTACCATTCAATTTCAAGCCCTCCTGGTTTGCCTGAACCCTCCTAATGGCATATTCTAAAGCAAAGTTGAAAAGCAATGGCGACAGAGCATCTCCTTGTTTCAAGCCCTTCTTAATAGGGAACGTGTCAGACAGATGTTTGCCTACCCGAACTCTGCTGTACGTTTCACTTAGGCACATTTTTATTAACCTTACTAGTTTCGTGGGGATACCAAACTCAATGAGAATATTATACAAGACCTCCCTCCTAGCTGAATCACAGGCTTTCTTGAAGTCTGTAAATAGCTGATGCACTGCCTCATTGTATTCCCATTTTTTCTCAAGTATTTGACGAATGCTGAATATATGATCAGTAGTTGACCTGTTACGTCGAAATCCACACTGATGATCCCCAATAATTTCCTCTGCATATGGAGTTAACCATGACAAAAGAATGTTGGATAAAATTTCGTACGTAGTCGACAAAAGTGATATGCCTCGATAGTTACTGCAATCTGTCTTATCACCCTTCTTATAAATAGGCACAATGACCGACTCCTTCCATTCCTCAGGCAATTCCTCCTTATTCCAAATAGAAATAATAAGTTTATGGATTTCAGACCGAATAATCCTACGCCCTGCTTTAATCAATTCTGCTGGAATCTGATCAATACCTGGTGATTTGTGACTTTTTAGTTTTTCAATAGCCATCTCAACCTCAAAGGCACTGGGCTCAGGCACTAGTGGCTCTGCTGTGTGTACTTCAGTCTGCCTAACATCATTAACCCCGTATATATTCAACAGCTGGGAGAAATGATTCCTCCACCTAGCCAAAATACTGTGGGAGTCTGCAACCAGGTCACCCTTCTCATCCTTTACTACATTAATTCTAGGTTGGTACCCCCTCTTAAACTCATTGATACCCCTGTACAAGTCTCTTATATTCTTGTTCTTACTGTTTGTTTCGATTTCATTAATTTTGGCTTTCAGATATTCCTTTTTGTGCCTGAAATGTCTACTAGCTTCACGTCTTACGTTGTGCAGATTATCTCCATTATTTTGGTTTGGATTCTGTAACCACTGAATTTTAGCCTGCTTCCTTTTATCTAAACATTCTGCACATTCTGCATCAAACCATGGTTTATGCTGCTTCCGTGCATGTAGACCTAGACTCTCTTGAGCCGAGATTTTGATATTCTCTTTAATGTTTTCCCAAGCCCTATTCATGTCCTCACTAACATTTAAGTTTTCCAGAGCTGCAAACCTGTTTGAGATCTTAAGCTGATACTGTTTCCTAGCCACTAGTTCACTTAGGTTCTTGAGATTAAATCTCTCTACATCAAACTTCTGTGCTGCTTGTTTACTTACTGCCAGTCTTTCCCTAACTTTCGCAACCACCAGATAGTGATCAGTATCACAGTCAGCTCCCCTGAAAGATCGCACATCGAGTATACTGGAATGCCGTCTCCTATCTATCAATATGTGATCGATCTGATTGTAAGTCTTCCCATCAGGAGAGGTCCAGGTGTATTTATGAATATTTCGGTGCGGAAACATAGTGCTCTTAACAACTAGATTCTTTGATGTGGCAAAGTTTACTACTCTAACACCATTAGCGTTGCTATCCTGATGTAAACTCTCATTCCCAATAGTCGGTTTGAAAATATCCTCTCTCCCCACTTTTGCATTAAAATCTCCTAACAGAATTTTCATATGGTACTTAGGAAAATGATCAAAAACCCCTTCTAATTCCTCATAGAAGCTGTCCTTTGAATCATCACCCTTCTCTTCCGTTGGTGCATGCGCATTCAGAACAATGATATTACACCAGCGGCCTCTCAGCACTATGTATGACATCCTAGCACTAACAAACTCCACTCTCTTGATTGCTGATACTATTCTCTGGTGCACAAAGAACCTGTTCCCAATTGATGATTTTCCTGCCCTTTGCCATAGAAAAAAGTATACTCCCCGGCTCTTACAGTCCCTTCTTTGTCCCACCTAACCTCCTGTACACCCACTAAATCTAACTTGTACTTAGCTAATTCCCTGGCCACTGTCGTAAGTGACCCTGGCCTATACATGCTCCTCACATTCCATGTTCCAAAACTCATATCCTTTTTCCGTAGCTGGGGTCGTACCAAAGAATCGGTCCAGGTCCGAGGCTTTGTAGGCTGTTTCGTAACATCATAATTTTTTACGGTGAGGAGTTGTTAGCACCTCGCCCAACCCCCAAGCTGGAGGACCACCCCTTGTCGGCTGTCCGCGACTGCTTATTCAATGTATTCGCAGCTACCCTCCATACCTGGAGGCCGTTCCTCCATCCGCAACCTGAGGCCGCGCCATGCCGTGGTGACAGGGACCCACTTAACATGGCAAAGTAGCTGTTACACAAATATATCCGTGGATTCCCTGGGGAGTGGTCTTGGATCCCTTGGGATCTGAGGAGCACACTTTCGGAGCCACTGATCTAAGGTGTTATATTCAATCTAACCTCTAACTTGCTTTCTTACCTGTTACATCTAGAACTTCTGTGACTGAGGTCACACTGTTTACTGTCCAAGAATCTTACCTTGAGACTTGGAAGGTGTTTAAGGAATGCAGATTATGGGTTGGAATTTCTGCTGGGCAACAGGGCATGTGTCAGACTGCTCTGTACAAAGACAATGAAACCTTTTCAACTCTCCACTGGTCAGTGCTTTTGGAATTGATATCACTACATTCCAAGGGGTACTGACATAAACCCAGCTCCTCTTCTTTGCCCCCTAGTCTGAAATTACCAGTCCTAGGCACCAGGTCATTCATGGAGCATGTAAGTGGCTTTGAGCTATCCCCTGTGCCAGAGATCATTTTCTTGGGGCCTTTAAATGATTTATGAGGACCTGCCATGAACTAAAGGACTGAGAGGAATGCTTTGTGCCTTGCAAACTACTGCTGGAGTCTTGAACTGATATTTGAGGGCACAGGTCTTTGGGTCTCTTACTGGTTACCTCCATCCTAAAACTGTGCATGATAAGGTAAAACCTTGGTGTACCAAGTTCACTGAAATGTCACAGCACAGGAGTAAAATTATATTCCTTCCTTCAAATGTATATTTATATGTCAGTTTTTGTGATAAGATGTACAAAGATGTGAAGGACTGAACTTGCCAAATGCAAGACCTTTTTGTTATCCATATTGAGAATGTCTTTTAAAGAAATAAAAACCTTGTGTATGGAGTTTGCAAGTATGTTCGTTTTATTACCCTTGAGCATTAAACCAGCTTGTGCCATTCCGTAAGCATCTCTGTATTCAATTATAGTATCAAAATTAAATAAAATGCATTAGAAAAATACTGACATGCAGAAGCAGCTTCACAGTATGAGTGGACCAGAATGAGGTGCTTTTTAATGTCCACAATACCTTCCCATGTCTAATCCTGATATTTGATTTAACACATCTGATTTGATTTAACATCATGTGTTATTGGTAAAATGTGCCTGACATTCTGAGACAACACAGTCTTATGTTCAAAGGATGCCCTGGATATTTGGCCCTTGATGAAGGGATCAGTAAATTGTTTTCAAACACTGGGCACAAATCATCCAGTGCCAGGGTGCAACATCCAAGCAGAAGAGGTCATAGCATGCTACTGTGTATAGAAGATCACAAGTCTGAATATCTACTTGAATAACCAAAATTCTAAGGTGTTCCTGTGTTATGACTTTGGTGACAAGCAGTTCACACTCCTCAAGGAGTGGGGAGAAAGTGAGAGTTTTAAAAACTGTCATCGGAAATTGGAAGGCATACCAAAAGGAAAAAAATTAGGAGAGGAATTTATTCCGGTACTAGATAAATTCTTGAAATGTTACTGAATGTTTTAACTGACCAGTTTCCAGAACTAATTCATATACTGGAGTTATTAAAATATATCTTATATATTGTGGACTTCATTAACCTGGCAGACTTATGTGCTGAACTTTCTCGGCAGTATATCCGCTTCTATTTGAGGGATATTTATGTGAAAATTCAGGTCTGGGTCTCCACGCACATGTGCTACAAGCCGTGTAAGTTTGGTTACTTTCTGCCGATAATTAAAAGTTGATTTACTTCGAGAGAGACATACTTTCTCAGCTCTGTTTCCATTGCAGGGACTTTCCTGAAGATGCATATCTGTTACTACCCTCACATCCACTGCAAATAATCCAAGTTTGGTTTTGATCTGTCCGTAATTAAGGACAGTTTATTGGAAAGACAATGTGATATTTCGCGTGTATCTTGGCATCTCATGCGCTTACACACCAAATAGGCGTGAGTATTCACGAAGGCAGGAACTAACAAAGAGGGAAAAACATTACTTAAACGCCTGAATACTTTTAAATGATTTTTAATATCTTTAAATTTTGTTTATTTGTATTGTTAGCAGACAGATCTCACTGACCCAAAATGAAATTTTCAATTGTAATTTTGGTCTTATGTGCACAAGTGACCTGAGGTTGGTTACGTAATTGGTCGAAATGTCAAGCCACATATAATACACTACAAGAGTGTCGACGTCTAATTCGTCAACGGTGCTTTGCTAGAAAATCCTTGTACTTCTCGGCTACATGTTAGCTTCCCTTGGAAGGTTTTTATGGAAGAATCATTCAGGCACATTCACTACGAACGTATTTTTGAAGGCGGTCAGGAAAAAATTCATGGCACATTAATTTGAAGGGCAACGTGCCTTATCCGATGCATCTCGGCCACCATGAGAGGGATTTTCTTGTTATTCAAGTCTGAAAATGTACACATATTCTCCACAATGCACGTTTCGATACGATCGATCAATATACGTGGGCATTTTAGGCGAAGGACGTTATACTTTCTCCGATGAACTTCGGCTTTGGAGGGTTAATCATCAGAACTCACAACTGGCTCACCACAAACACTTGCTACGAACGGACTGTTTAGTAATGACTGGTCAAAAATTAAGGACACTTTACTACAACCGCAGTGTACTTTCTCAACGTATCTTGGCTTCCATTAAACGCACTTTCTTGAAAGTTCGTATGTCGTACTGTATGAACCTTTCATTAGAGGTGTTTTCCTGACAATTCAAATCTGGCAGTCCTCACACATTCGCCACACACAACATATGTTTGTCTTTGCTCTCTACTAGAATAGCAATGCACCTTCTCTACTGTGACTTGGTTTTCATTAGAGTCTTCCTGAAAGTCATAATTTGCGCTTCGAAAGCTTTCGTTACTAGGGGCGTATATTTGGTTGATTGGTGAATGATTATTAGCACTTTGCTAGAAGAGCAATGTGCTTTATCGGCTGTGCCTGTGCTTTCAATGGCGGTATTTTCATGAAAATTCATATCTGGCAGTAGAGGCACATTCTGTAGAAATGGCGTGTGTTTAGTAGTGATCGGTCAGTAACTAAGGGCGCCTAACAAGCAGATCAGTGGACTTTTCGGATGTATGTCAGCTTCCATGTTAGGGATTTAGTGGTATAGTCATATCTGATAGTAAAGGCAGATTCGCTACAAACTGCGTATGTTTTGTAGTGTTCGGTCAATAACTAAGGGCACCTTAGTAGAAAACCAATGTACTTTGCCGGCTTTATCGCTGCTTCTAATAGAGGAAATTTCCTGAAAATTGATGTTCTGCAGTGAACATATTTTCGCCAAAAATGCCTTACGTATTTTTCTTGTGTGTTTGGTCAATAACTAAGGGCATGTTCTAGAAGAGAAATATATCTTGTCGGCTATGTCTCAGGATTCGTTGAAGGGGTTTTCATGAAAATTTATTCCTGACAGTACAGGCACATTCACTACAAAGAGCGTATGTTTTGCGGGCAATAATTAAGGGCACTTAACTAATAGCGGAATATATCTGATTAGGCGTATTTCGGATTCCATTGAAAATTCGAATCTGGCTGTACATGCAAATTCGCTACAAACGATATATGTTTGGCCGTTACCGGTCTGCAATCAAGGGTAATTGTCTAGAAGAACAATGTACCGTCTCGGATGAAACTCGCTTCCCATTGGGACCGACCGTAGCTCATGCATCCGAAAGAGGGATATGAAGTTTCAGGTAAATGCTTCGAAAGGAAGGCGAGATACAGACCAAAAAGTATTTTGCTCTAAAAGTAAAGTGCCCTTCATTTTCAACCGATTTCAATCAAAATTCTGCAGCCTGTAGAGCATGCGCGTTAAGTTTGCCGCGTGAAGTTTCAGTATCATCACTGCATTGGAAGGCGAGATAGAGACGAAAAAGTACTTTGTTCTCCAACTAAAGACCCCATAATTATTGACTGATTTCAACGAAATATACGTCGCTTGTAGGGCATGCGCAGTTGTTGCGAGGTATGAAGTTTCGTTCACATCACACATATGGGACGCGAGATACAGGAGAAAACGTATTTCGGTTACAAAATAAAGTGTTCTTCGTTACAGACCGATTCAAGCCAAAACTGCGTCGTTTGTAGCACATGCGCAGAGGGTGTGAGGCATGATGTTTCACTTACGTCTCTCCTGTGGGGGCGAGATACACACGAAAAAGTACTTTGTTCTTCAAGTAAAGTTCTTCCATTATCGATCGACTTCAGTCAAACTTACAGGGTTTTTAGGGACTAAAATCTGTTTCGGCCTGACGAGTGATATGCCGTTTGTCACTTACCTATAAGGACCGAACTTACACTTTGTAGCGCATTCGCAGGTAGTGTAATATGTGACGTGTCAGTCACCCCGCTGCAATGCGAAGTGATGTAGCGATGAATAGTTGTTTCGGAATCACGAGTAAAGTGCCGTTGATTACTGACCGATATTGACCGAACTTGTACTGCGTGTACTGGGAAGGGAGTGCCATGTTTGATGTTTTTGTCACCCCGCTACAAGGCGAGGCGAAGTACGGACGAACTGTCTCAGCCTCAGGAGCAGAGTGGCCTTCATCAGTGACCGATTTCAACCAAACTTGCAGTGGTTGTAGAACATCGGTAGTGAGTGCCACGTATGGTGTTTTAGTCACCCCACTGCAATGCCAGGGGAGATAGGGACGAGAAAGTGTTTCGGTCTGTAGAGTAAAGTGCCCTTTATTACCAACCTTTAACGACAAACTGCTTGTAGCGCATGGGCAAGGAGAGTCACGTGTGACGTTTCAGTCATCTCGCTGCAATGCGAGGCGGTAGATGGATGAATAACCTCCGTCCGTCTCCTACCTACTAGTTTACAGCAAGTTTGGAGGGTTTATTTTTTACTTCATGACACTCAAGCACACACCACCCTCGGTAGGACTCCTGTGGAAGAGGGATCGGCCCATCGCAGGGACCTCTGCCTGACAACACAATGTACAAGAGACAAACACCCATGCCCCCGGTAGGATTCGAACCCACGATCCCAGCAAGCGCTCGGCCGCAGACATTTGCCTTAGACCGCGCGGCCAGTGGGATCGGCAGCAGTATCTTCTGCGTACTATTTTATGTGCAGGAAATCACCCACAAGTCGTGATTGTGACATACTTTTAATTACTTTTGTACAAGGCACTCTACTGTATTTTAAGTCTCTTTCTGAGTAGTGACTGCACACTTCAGATCAGATTATCGACTGGCGAGTTTAGACCAGTGCTAACAAAGGTAAACCAGTACTTGATTTATTTACTGGTGGCGCTGCTAAAGCCAACTGTCGCCAACATGACAACAACACATTCAGCAACAGTTAAATCTACCTAGCTGTAAAAATATCATACGTACGCAAGATCCACTAAATGTATATAACCACCAACAAGGAAAATAATTTCCGTTGTCAAGGCCAAATATGCTTTTATTTTCGATTTTTGTATAGCAGTTCATTCGCGATTCATTCATCCCTACCGTCTTCTTACATTTGATAATCAAATATATTTCTGTGTGTTCACTAACTAACTAACTAACGCCATGGAGCAGAGGCCTTCTTGAGAAGCTAACAGTTTATCAGCTAGTCAAGAAATTCCCCGCATTTTATGGAACCCGAAGGTTCATTACCGCATTCACAAGAGCCCGCCACCTGTCCCTATCCTGAGCCAGATCAATCCAGTTCATGTCCTCCCATCCCACTTCCCGAATATCCATCTTAATATTATCCTCCCATCTACGCCTGGGTCTCCCAAGTGGTCGCCTTCCCTCGGGTCTCCCCACCAAAATCCGGTATGCACCTCTCTCCTCCCCCATACGTGCCACATGCCCCGCCCATCTCAGTCTTCTCGATTTGATTACCCGAATAATATTTGGTGATGAGTACAGGTCATTAAGTTCCTCGTTATGTAGTCTTCTCCACTCCCCTGTCGCCTCGTCCCTCTGAGGCCCAAATATCCTCCTCAGCACCCTATTCTCGAACACCCTCAGTCTTTGTTCCTCCCTCAGTGTGAGAGACCAAGTTTCGCATCCATACAGAACAACAGGTAAAATTATAGTTCTGTATACCCTAATCTTTGTGTTTTTGGATAGCAACCTCGAAGACAAAAGATTCTGCACCGAATGATAGCAAGCATTCCCCGACTTCAATCTGCTCTTAATTTCTTCATGAATGGAGTTTCGATTCGTTAGGGTTGCTCCCAAATATTTGAATTCTTCCACCCTTTCAAAGGATTTATTATCTATATTTATGTTGTGATTGTGTCGTGCATTCTGATTTCGAGACATGACCATGTACTTAGTTTTCTCAGCATTTACTTCTAGACCAATCTCCTTACTAGCAATAATTAAATCTTCTGCATTTTTCTTTATGCTATGTACGCTTCCGCCCAATATATTAACATCATCAGCATAAGCCAGAAGCTGATGTGTACCATTCAATTTCAAGCCCTCCTGGTTTGCCTGAACCCTCCTAATGGCATATTCTAAAGCAAAGTTGAAAAGCAATGGCGACAGAGCATCCCCTTGTTTCAAGCCATTCTTAATAGGGAACGTGTCAGACAGATGTTTGCCTACCCGAACTCTGCTATATGTTTCACTTAGGCACATTTTTATTAACCTTACTAGTTTAATGGGGATACCGAACTCAATGAGAATATTATACAAGACCTCCCTCCTAACTGAATCATAGGCTTTCTTGAAGTCTATAAATAGCTGATGAACTGCCTCATTGTATTCCCATTTTTTCTCAAGTATTTGACGAATGCTGAATATATGATCAGTGGTTGACCTGTTACGTCGAAATCCACACTGATGATCCCCAATAATTTCCTCTGCATATGGAGTTAACCTTGACAAAAGGATGTTGGATAGAATTTTGTACGTAGTCGGCAAAAGTGATATGCCTCGATAGTTATTGCAATCTGTCTTATCACCCTTTTTATAAATAGGCACAATGACCGACTCCTTCCATTCCTCAGGCAATTCCTCCTTATTCCAAATAGAAATAATAAGTTTATGGATTTCAGACCGAATAATCCTACCCCCTGCTTTAATCAATTCTGCTGGAATCTGATCAATACCTGGTGATTTGTGGCTTTTTAGTTTTCCAATAGCCATCTCAACCTCAAAGGCACTGGGCTCAGGCACTAGTGGCTCTGCTGTGTGTACTTCAATCTGCCTAACATCATTAACCTCGTGTATATTCAACAGCTGGGAGAAATGATTCCTCCACCTAGCCAAAATACTGTGGGAGTCTGCAACCAGGTCACCCTTCTCATCCTTTACTACATTACTTCTAGGCTGGTACCCCCTCTTAAACTCATTGATACCCCTATACAAGTCTCTTATATTCTTCTTCTTACTGTTTGTTTCAATTTCATTAATTTTACCTTTCAGATATTCCTTCTTTTTGTGCCTGAAATGTCTACTAGCTTCACGTCTTACGTTGTGCAGATTATCTCCATTATTTTGGTTTGGATTCTGTAACCACTGAATTTTAGCCTGCTTCCTTTTATCTAAAAATTCTGCACATTCTGCATCAAACCATGGTTTATGCTGCTTCCGTTCGTGTAGACCTAGACTCTCTTGAGCCGAGATTTTGATATTCTCTTTAATGTTTTCCCAAGCCCTATTCATGTCCTCACTAACATTTAAGTTTTCCAGAGCTGCAAACCTGTTTGAGATCTTAAGCTGATACTGTTTCCTAGCCTCTAGTTCACTTAGCTTCTTGAGATTAAATCTCTCTACATCAAACTTCTGTGCTGCTTGTTTACTTACTGCCAGTCTTTCCCTAACTTTCGCAACCACCAGATAGTGATCAGTATCACAGTCAGCTCCCCTGAAAGATCGCACATCGAGTATACTGGAATGCCGTCTCCTATCTATCAATATGTGATCGATTTGATTGTGAGTCTTCCCATCAGGAGAGGTCCAGGTGTATTTATGAATATTTCGGTGCGGAAACATAGTGCTCTTAACAACTAGATTCTTTGATGTGGCAAAGTTTACTACTCTAACACCATTATCGTTGCTATCCTGATGTAAACTCTCATTCCCAATAGTCGGTTTGAAAATATCCTCTCTCCCCACTTTTGCATTAAAATCTCCTAACAGAATTTTCATATGGTATTTAGGAAAATGATCAAAAACCCCTTCTAATTCCTCATAGAAGCTGTCCTTTGAATCATCACCCTTCTCTTCCGTTGGTGCATGCGCATTCAGAACAATGATATTACACCAGCGGCCTCTCAGCACTATGTATGACATCCTAGCACTAACAAACTCCACTCTCTTGATTGCTGATACCATTCTCTGGTGCACAAAAAAACCTGTTCCCAATTGATGATTTTCCTGCCCTTTGCCATAGAAAAAAGTATACTCCCCGGCTCTTACAGTCCCTTCTTTGTCCCACCTAACCTCCTGTACACCCACTAAATCTAACTTGTACTTAGCTAATTCCCTGGCCACTGTCGTAAGTGACCCTGGCCTATACATGCTCCTCACATTCCATGTTCCAAAACTCATATCCTTTTTCCGTAGCTGGGGTCGTACCAAAGAATCGGTCCAGGTCCGAGGCTTTGTAGGCTGTTTCGTAACATCATAATTTTTTACGGTGAGGAGTTGTTAGCACCTCGCCCAACCCCCAAGCTGGAGGACCACCCCTTGTCGGCTGTCCGCGACTGCTTATTCAATGTATTCGCAGCTACCCTCCATACCTGGAGGCCGTTCCTCCATCCGCAACCCGAGGACGCGCCATGCCGTGGTGACAGGGACCCACTTAACATGGATTTCTGTGTGTTCAGTTATTATAAAATTCCGATAATATTTTTGAGTATTTCAAGGCACTGTAATTCTTCATGTAGACAAAACGTGCGTGCCTGAATAAGTGGAGTGTTTAAACCTACAAACGTGGGAAAATTCACCGTTGTGGTTTATTGTCAAACGTTAGAACTTGAACATTCAATGTAGGGAATAAAGTGACTCATGTTCCCTAATGTTCGATGCTGCAGTTATTTTTGAGACATCGGTACATAAATGACTGCCAGACTAAACGACATCCCACCTCTACGATTCATATCACACCCACAGCAGAATAACAGCTTGTTGCCAGATGGTCAGGTGTTAAAATTTTAAGAGGCTGCTGTCCCATTGTGTTGCCCATACCCTGAAGATGGAGGCAGAAAGCTCCACCGAAGCGCCAGGAAATAGTCACCAACCGAAAGGGCGTCATGTCCCAGAAGATTTGAATTGTCATCAACACTGCTGTAAGAACCCCAAATCTCTCGCTGGTAAAATTGACTTATGTAGTTTGTGTAGGCCTATAAGACAGAGAACAATGTACAAACGGAACTTGGCTATATTCGTACGGCATAAGCAGAAACAAAACTTTAGTTACTGATATGGTTACTGGAAAGTTTTGAAATGTGGTGTTGGAGGAGAATGGAGAAGATCAGTTGGGCCGATCGGGTGAGAAATGAAAAAGTGTTATATAGAGTCAAGAAGGAAAGAATTATCCTAAATACAACTGAAAGAAAAAGGCTAACTGGATTGGTCACATCTTGCGTAGAAACTGCCTTCTAAAAAACGTGATTGAAGGAAAGTTAGGAGGAAGGATAGAAATGATTAGAAGAAGGCGTAAGCAGCTACTGGACGACCTTAAGGAAAAGAGAAGATACTGGAAATTGAAGGAGCAAGCACTAATCGCACAATGTGGAGACGTGACTTTTATGTTTATTTCAGATGATTTGTTCTAGAAATTGCATACACAATTTATGGCTTCTCTTTGTTTAAATCAGCAGTATTTCATATTATAATGTCCCTTCCAATGTTGACAGTTCTTATAAAGCTTGTACTCGTATGTCAAAATATTTAATCTTTTCCCTGTTATATTTACTGCCATGTTTGTTTTAAAATAACTTCTTACGTAGTAAAGAACAGATGGTCATTCAAACCTGAAATATCAGCAGCATATCTAGAATTAAATTTCAGGGAGTGTTCTGAGAAATTAAGATGTCTTTTATTTTATAACATAAATTTAAGAATAGTGTGTGCCATTCGTCCAAAAAATTCTATCCAAAAAAGTCTATCATATCAGCCTCAATGTTTCAGGGGTAGTGTGGACGTAAATGTGCTTAGTTAAGCACAGGAAAAATTTTTCCTTTAACATTTATCACCAAAATGTATTCCGTCTATTAGTTTTGTTGCAATCTGAGGTATCGGTATCATTCTGGCATCTAAGGAAAGACTGAGAAAAACCACGAATATTTTAAGTCAGAACAGGTTGTATGCCGGCAGAGATAAGGAAGTGACATGGAAATAAATCCCTGCCTGTTGTATCGGGTACTATCTGTGTTTACGAAAATCATTGGATTCGATCGATAAGGCAGATGGATCTGCTCGTTGCGTATCGATATCACTTGGAGTTCCGAAAATGTTATCCGGTAATTAAATGCTAATAACCCTGATAATTAATGCTTAAAACTTCGCCTGATTTATTTTCTATACGCGTGAAGCAATCTCGTTTTGTAATTTTCTGCTATTAGGAATTATATACATACGCGGAAACATAACTTCCGGTAAATGGTGCACGCCGGCCTTCGTTAAGACGGGGTCGCTTCCTCTTTCTTTCCGGCGTTGAAGAAAGTAAGTACAAAGAAGTTTTGTGTGATGTTCGAAAAGGTATAATCTTTTCATATTCCGTGGACACTATAAATTTATTATTAGGGTTAATAATAGGTGTATTAGTGATATTTTGTGAGTAACAATTATTGATATTAGAATGTATTTATTATAAAATGTGATTACATTCATTACGGGTTTGAAACATTACGCCATACTGATGTGCTGTTACGCCGTAATGGCCGTCAGCAGGAATGGATTTTTGTTGTTTGAGAGAGTGTGGTTTGCGGCCGCCATAAAATTTCCTTGTTATACGGAACTGGGTGGTTTTGCACACGCACGAAAAATTCGAAACACTGGTTTATATAACAAGCAACATACAGGACTGGTCGTGTTCATGTAACCAAGTTTCGAATTACACGACATTGAAGACACGATCAAATTTGAGTTAGCCATGTTGTACAAGGCTGAGGATGAATCCTGTGAGACGCAACGGCATAATATTCCGGAAGATACTACGAAAGACTTCAAATTTCGCACTATTCAGGTTTGCCAACATTGTGTGCGTATGATAATGTGTCATAACCGTGGCATCGTGAATGTTGGTTGATACGTGGATGTGGTGACTGAAATGAAGCATGAAATCTTAAACTGCCAGTAAGCAAAATCAGAATCCCTAACCTCTGTGGGTTCCAAAAGCTTTCCTTGAAATCTGAAATGAAGTGTTTGTTATCAAAATGAATGAGTGTTTTGGGGGATTTCTTTTAGAAATCAGAAATCTCAAATTGGCACCTGGATGAAAACCAGTACTCAAGTAAGTGGATTAATGCTTATTTATTTTGTCTTCATATCTGTAAGCGTAACGGTGGTTTCTATGTTTCTCGATTTTTCATATATTTTGGGTACCATGACTTGAATTTGTGGGAGAATTGTATTGGCAACCCTGATATGTCGGCTTGACAGGTAGAAGAACGAAGGTAGTAGTAAAAGGCAGCAGGGTGTTGAATATTGTATTTACATAACTTTAGTGTAGGTAGATGACTTTGGATTACAGTAAATAAATAGCATGTGTTAATGTTGGTGAATAAAAGTTTATAAAGTGTTTATCAGAGAAGAAGGCCCTGGTGTGGACTAGATACATTACGAATTCGCAATACAATGAAATACAAAAAATGTTAATGTTTTATGACGAATAATTTTGGTTGTTATAGTGCAATAGTAGTGATGTATATTATCCTTGCAGTGTATTGTGTACCGAAACATGATGAAAGTTATGACAGTGTTATAGAACTTGGTACGTCTACCTCAGTGGGGACCAGTTGTAGGCCATTGTGATATTTATAACGAGCCTCCAGTTTGTGTAAATGATGAGAATGTAGTGACTATATGTCGGAATGTTAGCTAGCTGCTCGAGAGGTACTGTACTGTGCACCATGGAAGGGGCTAAGTAATTTTTGGGAAGGTTTTGTAATGTGGGTTGGCATATAACCCGTAAGGCTGTGCTTGAACATGCTCTGTTGGGTCTGTTAACTGAAGCAAATCTGTGTATCCAGGGATATGAATTTGCTTAATGTAATGGGCTGAACAGAATAGGTTTAAGATATGACTTGCCTCATGACAGCAGCAAAATCTAGATTCTGAATTGTTCTGTGTGTCAAATGGACAGTGTGTAACATAGTATTGTTATAATAGCAGTTGATGCTTTGTTCTATTAATGTGACAGTTTTTTGCCACATTGGAGCACTTGCAATGAGTGAAATTTATTACATTTTCTTTCCCCATTTACAAAATTGTATCTATACAAATACATGGCATGTGTGACATGAAGGAACTTGGGCATACATCCATACTGACATAGCACTTTTCTTGAATGCTTTTTACCCTTGAATAAGCTGCACACTGCATTTTTCAAGCAATTAAGTATAAAAACTTGAAGTTGTTGAAGAATTAAGGCACTGTTATCCATAATATGTAATACATAAATCATGTCTTGCAAAATACCATCACCACTCATTCTGAGGCTGCTTCAGAACTTGAGTTTCATGTTCTTTCGCAAGTACTAAGGCCTGTAATTGCCACACTTAGGTTGTTTCTGCGTACGCAAACTGCCACTTCTCAAATACATGTGCTGAAAATTTTTGTGTGTGTCACGATATTTTTCTCTTTTACCACGAAACTGCCAGTAGCTTTAACCTTTGTGATACATAATTTAACTTAAGTGGTGATGAGCAGATAAATCTTCATGGGCTTACACTGCATTGTGATGCTCTTGGTGTTGCTTGGTATTGTGCTGTATTTTTTATAGCAATTGTATGCTTTATACAACTGTTTCTCTTCTTTTCAGTCGCAGAGTGGCGTCAGTCAGCATCCCAATGATGAACGATGTGAAGTTCCTGAGTGAGCAAGCACCATGCCATCTGCAAGGGCTGTGTTTAAGAAAGGTGGGTGTCTGTTCAAATACTGATACTTATCGCAACGGATGGGAATGGTACACATTTTTGTATGATTATTTGAAACGGTCTGAAGGAAATAAATCTTTGGTGCAACATAACGCAGCCAGTAGCTTGATGTGAGCTGCACTTGGGTGTTTAGTTGTCATATTTTCATAAATGCGAAGTAGTAACAGAATTGTTCATCGTAGGAGAGGAACAAAGAAATAACTAATGAAATAGCACAGTTTTGAAGACAACATTGAAGTAACTGAAATAGATCACTAGAAGTAAGCAAGATCGTGTGCCCAGATTCCAGGCAAGGGGGGGGGGGACACATAGTTTACTGGCACTGCTGTATGTTTTCTGTATTATGGCTTGCAGTCAGGGAAGGTGTCTTGAGTGTCAGTGCTGTGTGTGTGTGTGTGTGTAGGAAACAGTTCATGGCAGGAATCTGGCAAATCAGGAGGGCTGGGAGGAGCACGTGAGCAGAGACCGTGGCAGAGGTCCGTGCAGGACAGCAGAGCTGTACGACACACACTGCCAGTGCCGCTTTCATGAGTTTGAAGGAACGGAACAGATTCATTGATAATTTGCAGTTATATGGGTGGTCATTTACTGGATCCTGTTTGTGGACAGGCTTCTTCAGTTAATAAGTGCATAGGTAAATGCACTTGAAAAAATCACACATACATGTATATGTGTTTATTTAGATTAATATTTACAGTTTCCAAAGCCAAATGTAATTGTTGTTCTGTTGGCAGTGCTGGAGTGGCATCAGTACAGAGAGAGGGGTGTTGCCAGTGGTGAAGCATGTCGATGGGGCATTTCAGTGAACAAGGACTACACCGTACCCTCCTCTCTGTCCATCTTCACCTGTGCAGCATCAGTCTACAATGAGCCCCAGTGATAAAGGTACGTGTGACAAGAGTAGTTCTCACAATTGCAGTGACACCCCCGTATTAAAACATCTGGCAAGGGTACAAGTAGGATATAATCGTATTAAGTCACCTGGAAGGGGTACAGAAGCTACAGACATTCACCACCTTTGTCCTACAAACATTGTATATTTCAGACACAAACGCATTGACATACAAACAGCATTATTGTATATATTTAGGGAAAAAGAATATTTAACACAGTTTCGAATATAATGCCCAATATCTTCTTGTTTCCACAGAATACAATTCAGTTCATAATTTTATCTTTTTCTGCTGAAATAATGTTTATGTCTTTCGTAAAGCACGTGCAAAAATTGAGGCAGCATGTCTGGGCTGGGTTGTGCTGTTCATTGAGGGTTCAGGCAGCAGCTCAACATGGCAGCATTGGTAGTACAGTGTTCTGTAAAAATGTGAAGTTCACCCTGTAATATGCCATGTAGACACAGAGGGGGCATTGAGGTATAGCTCCACCCTTTCGTTAACCATGGCATTAGAGGGGTGTGAGTGGTCATCACCATACCCTGACTGCCTAGCTGCCCCACCCATCATACACGAGACTGGATGGGCCTCTGGGCCAGTTTGGGTGGGTATGGGAGGTCTCTTCCCCACTGGGGTTTGAACCCCACACCGTCCAGCCTGAGAGGGACTGTGGTTTGAGTAGGTGAGAAGTGCTGACTGATGCTTGCAACTAGTAGAGCACTGAGCAGGATCAGGCCACATTGATTGTAATATGCAGATACGTGAGGATCCTTACAAGTGTTGACGTTTGTGGGCAGGTTTGGAAGGAACTCGCATGAAGTGGTACTGTCCGAGCAAACAAAGGACGTCACACTGCTGGGCTGAGGAAGGACTGCCTCACATGTTGGTGTATTTCAGGCTGCAGACTGCATGTTCCTTGTAGGGTGTTCATAACTAGTATTATGTTGGAAT